>PVHX01011828.1:0-61978 GCA_004024805.1 Geosciurus inauris
TGACCTTCAGGTAACATCAGAATGTGCATCAAGAAATGGACCACTACAGTATTAATGATTACTCTGGCACCCACCCATCTATAGCTAAGAATACACTTCCTTAAATTTCCTATATAAGCTCTTTGCTTGCGGTTGTTAGCTGTTGGTTTATGCCATGCTTTGCGTGGGTCTGCCGATGAGTTGGGGTCCCGGGAGACAAAAAGGGGCCCCAGGAAGGACAGAATGGGGTCTCACGGGATGGGGTATGGAGTGGACAGTCGCAGAGTCACTTCACCCAGAATTCGGAGGCTTGTAAGACTGCTCTGCCAGAGCAAGCCGCAGAACCCGTTTATTCCAGGAAGTGTAACAGCTTATGAACGGTCCTCAGACCAATCATGGCCCTGAGGTTACAGCCAATGGGGTACCGCTCTGTGTCAGGCCACAGTCATTCAGCATAGGGTGGGGAAAGAGGGAGGGGAGGGGTTGAAGGTATGGGGAGTGCTCCTACAGTTAGCGAAAATGGTGTTTCCAGCACAGGAGTCTGCCATATTCAAATTTGCCGGCATGGAGCCAGTAAAGTTCTTTCTACTTCTGTTACTGTTTCTCAAGTCACTGGTTTTACTAGATGGCAACAGAACCAGACATTTCATGGTTACAATATGAGAAAAGGTGTAATCTAATTTGTGATACAGATTAAAACTGACTGAATTGCTCACTTTTATCTATAAGATGGACAAAAAGTAAAAAAAAAAAAAAGTCATAAAACATGTTGATTAAACTGGGAAAATCATACTCTCATGTCATGCTGGTGAGGCTGTAACTTGGCACAACCCTTTGTGGAATGGAATTGGACAATATCTACAAGAATAACACACATTCATTATGTATTTTTGAAATTGTTTCAATTCTAAACTCTTCACACAAAGGTATAATGGTGTGTGTGTGTGTGTACACATACATATAAAGTTTTTCATTGGAGCATTATTTGTAATTGCATAAAGTTGGAAATGACCCAATAAAATTCCATGCAGCTGTCAAAAGAATGAGGAAGCAATTTATGTGCTGTTATATAATTATCTTCAAGATACATTAATATATACAAAAAATACCTCAAGATGTAGAATAATTTGCATAGTACTATAGGGAAAAGGAAATGTTCCCTCTGAAGGCTCAGTAATTGAATTTATGAAATAAACAGGCAGTAGACAGACTAACAAGAGAAAAGATACTTGAATTTTTTATGTGCATGGGAGGAACTGCATTGAAGAAAAGTGATTACTCCAAAACCTAGTAAAACCGAGAATTTTATGTACTCTCTTCATACTGGAGAGTAAAAGAGGGACTTAGGCAACTTAGGGGACAGTAAACAGTTTTCAGGGAAAAAGAATGGCCCTTAGAAGAATAAGTGATACCTGAGACAAAGTCTATCTGATCCTGGTGCTGTCCTCTCCAGTGACATGATCTTCCCTAGCTGACAAAAATTCCTCAATACTTGTGACACTTTTATTCCTTCTGGTGAATCTGTCTTCAGTCAGACAAGAGAAATTCCGAGAAAATCCTTCACTATGCTCACCGTACCCCAAGTGCCCTCAGTTTGAAGTCCAGAAGATGACATATTTTGAGATGGCATTTACCAACCTCCTTCAGTATGCTGCCCGCCATATGTGTAAAAAGAGCACAAAATCACATTATCTTTCTACATATTAAGAGTTAGTTTCCATTTCTCTCTCACACCTTCTTTCTCTCCACCCCTTCCATCTCGAGGCACACACACTATACTGTATAAGTGCACATATGTATGTATGTATCCTAAGTATATATTTATGTAAATATACTTATATTTAAAATTTCCAGATTAATGGACTAAATATGGTTACTTTATTGAATGGAGGATGTCACAGGGGCAATACAGAACAGGGTAGGAAGGAGACTCCTTACCAAGTAACTCTTCAGAGGTATTGTTAACCATGTTGATACATTACTACTTTAAAAATAACATTTTTTTTAAAAAGGAGGGTCACTAGAGAGTGAACACATGCAATTTGGGATATAAACTAAGTCTTTTTTTGACTCAAAACTGAAGAAAGTCTATTACAATCATAAATGCCTACATTTTTTTAAAACACTTCTATACCTGATTATTTAAATTGTCAGTAATAGAAGCCCTATGCCTAAAGCCTTTCATGGAATATTTATCTGAGATACTCAGACTTGCAGTGAATGAGTGTAGGAAAATGCATTTGAATTAGATAGACAGGTAGTTCATTTAATTAACATAATTATCATTTATTAAAAGGGTCACCCTTACTTTCTCAGTTCAATCAGATAGAATCACATTGGTAGAACCATTGAAAAATATTTTTTCCCATTGTGTATATATATCACATTTTCTTTATCCATCTGTTGATGGGCATCTAGGGTGATCCCATATCTTAGTTATTGTACAAGACTGGGATCCTAATTATAATAAGATATGTTCCATGTTTGCACAAATATGTCAAAATAGATTCTACCATCATGTATAACTAAAAAGAACAAATAAAATTCTTAAAAAAGAAAAATAATTTTTCTTAATTGGCCAGGATTTGCACTCCTGTTTACAGTTTTCTCTCCTTTCGGATTTTTAAATTATGTGTGAAACACAACAGAGCATAAATAAAACCCTGTCAGAAAGCAGTTTAGCATCTACACTATTCTGGTATTGACTACCTGTTATATTTTGTAAAAGAGAGCCATATTTTTTAATGTTAATTTTAACTTTTGACACTTTATTTTTTTACACCCATAATTTATTATTATTAAAACATATTAATTGTACACATTAATTAATTTCCATACATGCATGTGTTGTGCTTTGATCATGCCCACCCTCCCTTCAACCTTCTCGTTCCCCCCCCCCCCGTTCACTTTCCCCTTCTCTAATAGTCCATCTTCTACTTTCAGGTCTTTTTATTTTTTTCTACTTTCCACATATGAAAGAAAATATTGTTTTTCTGGCTTATTTCACTGATTATCTCTCCAGTTCCATCCATTTTCCTGCAATTAACATCATCCTTCCTTATGATTGAATAATACTCCATCATGTAGATAAACATATTTTCTTTTTTCATTCATCCATTAGTGGGTATCTAGGCTGATTCCATAACTTAGCTATTGTGAATAGTATGTAATTCCTTCAGGTATATGTCCAGGAGTGATATTGTGGTTCTGTTTTCAGGTTTTGAAAAAATCTCCATACTGTTTCCCATGGCACTTCTTAGTGGCTGTACTAATTTACATTCCCATCAACAGTGTATAGGGTTCCTTTTTCTCCACAACCTCACTAGCTATTTGTGACTTTTATTTTGATAATAGCCATTTTGACTAGCATCAGTTGGCTAAACATATTTAGCATGTTCTCATGTATTCATTGGCATTTGTTTGAGAAGTGTCTGTTCAAATCATTTTCCACTTTCGATTGGATTGCTTGATCATATGATGTTAAGATTTTTTGAGTTCTTTATATATTCTGAGTATCAATCCTCTATCAGATGACTAGCTGGCAAAGAGTTTCTCTCATTCAATATGTTGTCTGTTAACTCTGTTGATTGTTCACTTTTGTATTAGTCAGCTTTTAGTTTGACTAACTAGTCTCTGTATTAGTCAATGTGACCAAAATACCTGACAAGAACAACTTTAAGAAAAGTTTATCTGACTCACAGTTTCAGAAGTTAGTCCATGGAAAGCCAGCTCAATTGTTCTGGGAAAGAGGTGAGGCAGAAAAGTGTGGCAGAGAAAAGCTGCTCACCCCACGGAAGCCAGGAAGCAGGAGGAGGAGGAGCCAGGGGAATAAGATCCGACCCCAAGGACACACCCCACCTGCCTACAGTTATCACAGTAGGTATCCTTTCAAATTATTAATCCGTCAAGTGAATTAATCCGCTGATTAGGTTACAGTACTTATAAACCAATAATGTGGTTTCAGGAGACATCTCATGTCCAAACCATAACATCTTTGTGATACAGAAGCTTCTTAATTTGCTGTAACCCCATTTGTCAATTCTTGCATTTATTTCTGGGCTGCTGGAGTCCTATTCAAGAAATCCTTGCCTGTGAAACTATTTGAAGAGTTTCCCCTTTTCTTCTAGCAGTTTCAAAGTCTTGGCTCTTATATTAACGTCCTTGATCTCAATGAGCTTATTATTAATGCATAGAAAAGCTCCAAATTTTTGTATGTCAATTCTATATCCTATTACTTTGTTGAATTTGCTTATCAGTTCCAAAAGTCTTTTGGTGGAATGAAAACCCAGGTCTTATTTTTTATTTTAGAGGAAATACTTTCAGCTTTTCCCCATTCAGTATGGTATTAGCTATGGGTTTATCATATGTATCCTTTATTATGTTGAGGTATGATCTCCATATACCTAATTTATTCTGAGCTTTTATCATGAAAGGATGTTGAATTTTTCACAGGCTTTTACTACATCTGATGGGATGATTGTGTTATTTTTTTATCTTTCTTTGTATTTATGTGTTTTTATGGTTATTGATTTGCATATGATGAATCATCCTTATATCCCTGCAATTAAACCAACCTGACCATGGTGTATGATCTTTCCAACGTGCTGTTGAATTTCATTTGCAAATATTTTATTGAGGATTTTTGCATCACTGTTGATCAGGGATACTGGTCTATAGTTTTCCTGTTTTTGTTGTTGTGTCCTTATCAGCTCTAAGTATCAGAGTAATGCTGGCTTTATAGAATGAATTTAGGAGGTTTCTTTCCCTATTTTATGGAATAGTTTGAGAAGCATTGGTATTTTTTCTTCCTTAAAGGTCTGGTAAAATTCAGCAGTGAATCCATCTAGTCCTGGGCTTTTCTTTGTTGGGATACTTTTTATTTGTTTAATCCCATTGCTTGTTCTGTGTTTAGTTTTTTTTAATATCCTCTAGGTTTAATTTTGGTCGGTCATAAGTCCAGAAATTTGTCCACTCCTTCTTGGTTTTCAAGTTATTGGCATATAGTTTTTCAAAGTATTCCCTGATGATACTATGAATTTCACCGGTATCCATTGTAACGTCCCCCCCCTTTTTTTTTAATATTTTTTAGTTGTCAATGGACCTTTATTTTATTCTTTTATTTATATGTGGTGCTGAGAATCGAACCCAGTGCCTCACGCATGCTAGGCAAGCGCTCTACCACTGAGCCACATCCCAGCCCGTAACGTCCCCTTTTTTATCTCTAGTTTTATTTATTTAGATCTTCTCTTTTTCTTTTCCTGGTAGGTCTAACTAATGATTTGTTGATTTTATTTATTTTTCAAAGAACCAGCTCTTTTGTTTCATAAATCCTTTGTGTTGTCCTTTCAGTCTCTATTTTATTTATTTCTGCCTGATCTTTATTATTTCTTTCTTCCTATTGATTTTAGGTATCATTTATTCTCATTTTTCTAAGACCCTGAGATGCAGTGTTAGGTTCTTTAACTATGATCTCTCTGGTTTTTAAATGATGGCACTGAAAGCTGTAAACTTCCCACGTAGTACTGCTTTCACTGTATCCCACCGATAATCACGTGTGTTGCGCTTCCATTTTTTGTTTGATTGAAAGAATTTTTTAATTTGTCATTTAATTTCTTCATGCAAAATGTATTGTTCCCAACAATAAAATACTGGAGAGAATGTGGAGAAAAACAAACACTTCTACACTGTTGTGGGATTGTAAATTAGTGTGTGCGGGGGTCCAGCCTTCACAGGGTATCAGGTCCTGAGGTGGGATGAGTGGTGTCAGTGAAGGCAGCAGCAATGAGACACAGAGATCAGGTTTGGTGCAAGCTGTGTCTAAGTTCAGACCAGTGCTTTATTTATAGTGATTTATGGCCATTGATTAAAAGAAAAGAAAGGGGGTTACAATTCATCGTTAGTTATTCATAAACACAGAGTGGTCATCTATAATTGTCCCAGATATCTACGTCAGCTTCAAAGAGTTTTTAAATCTTAACTAGAAACTGGAAGCATAAAGGTCCACATGTTCTGTTTCTTAAGATTAATAAACTAGAGGTTACTTAACTTCCCATAGTGTCCCCAAAAGACAGGGTGAGGTTAACAAAAATATATTCAACTATGAGGGTAACATAAGGTGATAGATTAATAGACCATTGTGGTAACTATATCTAAGGGTATGGGGTGATATTCTAGCATAGCTGTTAGCGCACATGTGATTAATGGTTTCTGCTAGTGTCTTATTATTTTAAGCTGGAATTGCCCAAAGCTGTAGGTTAAGTTAATATTACATACGTCATTAAAATACCATTCCCTAAACCTGTCCCAAGCCCTATTTTGTAGCAATCATTGTTTACATAATTTGAGTTCAGTTTCACTGGGCAGGCATCAAGGCCTTTGTCTCTTAAGACTTTCCCATGTAAACAAAGAACTATAATTAACATGTTTTCCATTAATCCAACCATTCTTTCTCCATTAATGTAGGCTCCTGTATATGGTAGGGGAAGGTCCAGTCTTAAATTAAATTTTGTTTATACCTGGGCACCTGCCATCTTTTGCCTTTACCCATGTCAAATATCACATAAGGACTGGATTCTACTATAGGGGGAACCCATTTTGGTCAGGGCCTGCAAGAAGGCCTGAACAGCATTTGAGCTTTAGGCATAGGACTAGTTGTAGCCACAGTTTCCCATAGCTCACTTTATTGAAGTTGCCAAAGCAGCCTCCTGTAGCCAGGCCTGAGAGTACTTCCAAATGTAATCAGGGAAACTGTGGGCCCAGATGTTCTGGCTATCATATCTAAAGTGAAACTATCATCAGGGGAATTTTTAGAATTACTTCCAAGAAACATCATATCAGTAGTACTATCCCAATGGGGATTTTCTTGTTTATTCTCCTGGGTGGTCAAATGCCTCTCCTTAATTACATGAGACTTAGGGGACCAGGGTTGACTGATCCTGTTATTCCAGGAATTGGAATAGCAACACAAGCAAGTACAATTAATTCTGTCAAACTAAGAAGGAACATCCCAACAAGAAATATATTGAGGAGTGCATTTCTTCACCCTGATCCCTTTCAGGCACTGGAACTTTGTCAAGCAGTGTCTTGTGGGTTTTGGGCCACAGCAAGCATGGAACTTAGTATGTAGGTTTCTCAAAAGACTAAGCATGGATCCACCATATGACACAGCTATCCTATACATTAGTATTTATCCTAAAGAATTAAAGTCAACATACTATAGCAATACATGCATATTTATAGCATCACAATTCACAATAGCCAAACTGTGGAACCAGCCTAGGTGTCCATAAATGGATAAACAGGTAAAGAAAATGTGCCATATATACAGAATAAAGTTTTACTCAGTCATAATAGAGAATGAAATAGTGTCATTTTCAGGAAAATGGATGGAACTTGAGAATATTATATTAAGTGAAATAAGCCAAACTCAGAAACTAAAGGGTTATATCTTTCCTCTCATATGTAGACGCTAGAGAGGAAAAAGGAGAAGAAAGGTGAGCAGGAGTATGATTCATGAAAATTGAAAGGAGATCAATAGAGGATAGGGACCAGAGGAAGGGAGAGAAAAGGAAAATAGTGGTGAGGATATTGGCCAAATTTTGTTGTTATATTATGTGCATGTACAAATATGTAACAACAAATACTACCGTATGTACAAATATAATACACCAATGAAAATATGGAGAAAGCACCAGGCACAGTGGTGCACGCCTGTAACCACAGTGGCTTGAGAGGCTGAGAGAAGAAGATCTTGAGTTCAAAGCCAGCCTTAGCAAAAGCAAGACAACTAAACAACTGAGTGAGACCCTGTCTCTAAGTACAATACAAAACAAAGGCTAGGGATGTGGCTCAGTGGTTGTGTGCCCCTGAGTTCAATCCCTAGTACCAAATTTTATACACACACACACATATATCATGTTGTTCAATCTCTATGTGTTTGCATAATTTCTGTAGTTACTCTGTTGATTTCTAGTTTCATTTCATTATAATCTGATGAGATGCAAAAAACTCTATTTTTAAAAAATTTTTAAATCTTACTTTGTGGCCTAATATATAATCTACTTGGAAAAACTTTCATGTACTGATAAAAAGAATGTGAATGTGTTCTGTCACTGTTGGATACAATACTCTATAGGTGTTTGTTAAGTCCATTTGATCTGCAGTGTGATTTAAATCTTATGATTCCTTATTGGGAATTTTTGTCAGGATTTTCTATTATGAGAGTGGAGTACTGAAATCACCCACTATTATTGTATTGGGGCCTATCTCTCTTTATGTTCAATAGTATTTGATTTATAAAATTGTGTGCTTTGATATTTGGTGCATTGCATCTAAAATTATTAAATCTTCTTGATAGATTGTTCCTTTTATAGAAATGTAATGAATTTCTTTCTCTCTTCTGACTAGTTTGGCAGGAAATCCCTTTTGTCAGATAAGTGTATATACTTCTGCTTCTTTTGGGATTCCATTTGCTTGGAATGTTGTTTTCCATATTTTCTCTTTCATTCTGTGTATGTCTTTGCAGGCAGAAAATTGTTGAGTCTTATATTTTTATTTTGTTTTGGTTTTCTTTGCTTTAAATCCAATTAGCCATTCTGTGTCTTTCAAATGAAAAACCCATTCTGTGTCTTTTAATTGAAAAATCAAGACCATTTCCATTCTACATTATTATGGAAAGGCATGTACTAGTTCCCACCATTTTGTTGTTTTCTTGTTGTTATGAATGATCTATGTTCATTTCTTTTTTCCTTACGCATTTTGAAGTTCTAATTACTGAATTAAAGCTTGACTATTTCTTATTCTCACTTGCTTACCTAGTCTATTAGTGAGGTTTTCTCTTTCCCATGCTCTCATGATTGTGTTTATCTTACTTCCACCTCTGTAGGTAAGTTTTCTAAACCTATCTTTTGTAATACTGGTTGAGTGGTCATGAATTTCTTTAGTTTATGCTTATCTTGGAAGATCTTTATTTCTTTTTCCAGTCTGAAGGATAACTTTGATAGATAATGTAGGTTGGCAGTTATTTTCTTTCAGGACTTGAAATATATCATTCCATGTCCTCTTGGCCTGTAGAGTTTCTGCTGAGAAATATGCTGTTATTCTGATAAGTGTAACTTTATATGTGACTTGATGCTTCTCTCTTACAGCTTTTAATATTCTTTCTTCTTTTTGGAAGTTTAACTATAATGTGTCACAGACAGGTTCTTTTCATGTCTATTTGGGTATTTAAATTCCTCCTATATCTGAATGTCCATATCTTTTTCAAGATTTAGAAAATGTTCTGCTATTATTTCATTAAATAGGTTTTCTATGCCTTTAGCCTATAGCTCTGCTCCTTTGTCTCTGCCAATTATATATACATTTAGCCTTTTGATGGTGTCCCACAGACCTTATAGGTCCTGTTCATTCTTTCTCATTTTTTTCTTCATTATGATCTGAATGTAGTAATTCATCAAACTTGCCTTCAAGTCCTGATGCTTTCTTCTGCTTAACCTAGTCTTTTAGTAAGACTTTCAACTACATTTTTATTTGATGTATTGAGCTTTTCATTTCCAAAATTTCAATTTGGTTCTTTTTCAGAATCCCTAACTCTTTAATTGATGTTTTATATTCTACATTGATTTCCTTAATTCATTCATGTGTTTATTTTACCCTTGTTGAAGTCATTAATCATTTTAATACCATTCTTTTGAAACTTAAAGATGACACAAGAAGATAGAAAGACCTGCAATGTTCACGGATAGGCAGAATTAATATTATTAAAATGGCCATACTACCAAAAGCAATATAGAGATTCAATGCAATCCCCATTAAAATACCAATGACATTCTTTACAAAACTAGAAAAAAAATGTAAAATTTATTTGGAAGAATAAAAGAACCAGAATAGTCCAGGCAATTCCAAGTCAAAAAAGCAGTGCTAGAAACATCATAATACCTGATTTCAAATTATACTATAGAGCTTAGTAATTAGAACTGCATGGCAGTAGCACAAAAATAGTCACAAACCAATTGTACAGAATAGAAGACACAGAGACAAACCCAAACAGATACAGTCATCTGATCCTTATAGTTCAGATAGATATGATGTAGACAGCAAGAAATATGGGGTACATCCCCTGGGTTACTCCTCCAGACTTGTCATCAATGTGCAGGAAGCAACTTATGCTGAGGTGCCTTGGTGAAGTGTCCAACCTTTGTATGCTCTCTGCTGTTGCTGTGGAAGTGAATGTCCAGAAACAGGTCTTTAGCCCCCACCCTACCCCTAGCCATGTCTACTTGGTACAGGTAATCAACTGGAGATTTTATCTTTCTTATTCTTTGAGTTGAATTATCTACCAAGGTTCCAACAGGGTTGGGTCATGGGTGAGCTAAGGTACAATTTTTCTCAGCTGGGTTGGAGTGTAGCTCAGTGGCGGACCATTCACCCAACCTGCTCAAAGTGTTGGGCTCAATTCCCAGCACCACACAGAGAAAAGCAAGTAGTAACAACAAATGAAAACAAATCAGATAAAGAAACAAGATAAAAACTAAGTAAAAATAATAACAATAATAATACCAAAACCAGCAACAAAAAAGAAGAAAACACATCACACGCAACTATTCTATTCCCCAGGCTGTAACAGCAGATTTCCCGAAACCAGTTCTTAAAAGAAAGCACCTTCTACTTCCCTCCAAACAGTAGACCTTGCTTCTCACCAAGGAGAGTTCTCAGCAGACCTATGCCAAAGTCACTTCCTTGGGTCCAAACTGTCTCTTAGCACAGCAGGTTCACTGATCAAGTGTAAAGACGAGGCCATTGAGTCTTGACGATAGAAAAATGAAGGGGCTTCTTATAACCACAGTAGTAAGCTCAGATAACAGAATGCTTCCTAAGACTGCTCCCAGTTAGGGACTGTGTGAATACTTCAGGAAGTATAGAGAACTTCTTCCCTAGGACCAGCTGGCCAAGCACATCCCAGGTCTCTTGTTTGTTTAGACTATATATTTGCAAGATTTTGAATTTTCTGCTCATGGAGTTCTCTAAGACTCTCTCTCTTTTACTTATTCTGGGAAATACTTCCCTCCTCCTGCTGAACCCCAAGCACTTGGTTCTGGGGAGCTCTGTTTCTCTTACTATTCTAATACCCAGTATTTCTGAGTTTCACCCGATCACTTACTCTAGCATTGAACTCTAGCACCTTCCTATGAAACCCACCTCAACATATACCTACACAACTGTTTTGGTTCAGTCTGGTGGAGAAGCAGGTGAAAAAGGTGCCTCTAACCTGCCATCTTCCAATCTCCAAAGAGAGTTTCTAAAAACTGAATTCCACAGCCTCACATAGTTTATAATTGAAGTAACTATTTCATTCAATTTACTTACGGTACTAGATTTGATTAGCTTTCTTCATGTATTCTTCATATTCAAGTTTTTTTAAATAAATGCAAATCCTCATATGAAACATATAAATGCAATAAGGTGCTTGTGTGGTAGCATACATGACGCTTGATATAATTTAAAAATAAATTAGGAGAAGTCTTGCCCAGGCAAATCTTCTGTTTTAGAAAGTGTTGAGAGGTGTTCCTTAGTTAAGTAAACGTAGAGGAAATTGGCCCAGTGGGGTGGGTACAGTGCTCCAAAAGTGAAAAAGAAACTTTTGTAATTCCAGCAAGGTTTAGTGATTCAAGGAAACTGGAAGTAAGCAAATGTGGGATCAAATGTGTCTATTTACATAAAGAGTCTAGACAAGATACCAAAAGTCCAACTCTGTTGACAACACCCTGAGCTAGGAAAACTCTCTCAGGGTCAATCAGAGTCCATAGTTACTTGGAAGGCAGGTTCAGTCTGGCTAGCGACTTAAGTCTGAGAAGGAACTGCAAGCAATTTTTTAAGTGGGGAGGAAGTGTTGCCTTGGCTGCAGAGGACAGCTGATGCTGGACACATTGACTAGGTCTAGAATCTGGCATCGGCAGTAGTGTTTAGAAAATTAGCACTTAGCCTGGGAATGTGTACCAAGAGAATTTTGTAAACCAACTTCCATCTGCCTCTAATGGTATCTGGAAATTCTGGTATGACCAGGCTGGCTGGAGTGCTTAAACCATTGAGTAGGTCCATAAGAAGAAGGGTGTAAACTTCTGACGTGTGAATGATCACCTTACAAACTAATTCAGCAAATAAAAGGACATGACTATCTGCTTCTAGTTTAGGAAGTAAGTAAATGTAGCCATGCAAATTTGAAAACATCCTGTTTTCAAACTTAACAAGTATTGTTTCTTATGCGAGTTCACTCAGCTGACTGTCATACATGGGTTCACTCTTGCTTCCCAGGCTTTGAGAAAGGGACAAACTCAAATGCCATCTAGTATGAGGCTGGTGAAATAATTGCATCTTATAATAAGGAAGGATCATGACTAAGAACAACTGGAGAATTTCTTCCTCTCCCAAGAGATCCAAATGCAACAATAAATTAAAATCTAAACTCTTTCTCTCTCTCTCTCTCTCTCTCTCTCTTTCTCTCTCTCTCTCACACACACACATCTACCCCATAAGTCAGTAGGCTAAATTTGCTTCTCAGTTGTCACTTTGATACTCATAAATAGAATCTATTTTAAAGTATTCAAATCTTTTCTGGGATGATAAAAACTACTTCCCCAAGGTCACTAAGGAAGAACTTTAAAGGATCATATGAAGAAGAGTGAACACTTTATTGAATGACAACTCAGGTCTGAGCTCTAGGTCTTATGTGACCCAAAGAAGACTAAGACAAGTTTCCTTCCTCAATGAGCTACCAGACTCATGCTCAAGAATGTCACTGCCATTCATTCAGTTTCTGGTCCCCTTGAATGATCAGGAATATAGCTCTGAAACATCATTCGATAAACTCACTTGTACCTCCTTTAAAACTGCATTGAGCATAATATTGACAGAACTTTTTTTTCTTTTAAATTGAACATAATAGAAGTCCACTCATATCTCTGCCTGCCTTTGCCTATGATGGGGTTCTAGAAACACTACCCTGGAGTATTTTAAGCTGAAGGAATTTGAGAAAAAACACCGATTCAGGAAGGTCTTTCTGATCACCTTCTGCCACTCTTCCCTGAAACATGTCATGAAATCTAAGAAAATTGTTACTATCCCCTGAAGCAGATCATAAGACCATTATGTGAGAGGTACCTTCCCTATAGCAGAAGGAAAGGAACATCTTTACCCCAAAGACAAAGGGACACAGAGAAAAATCTGAACAAACAGGATTTTCTAAGTTTCCCCAACTTATTACATTTAGTTCATACTTACTTCGTACCATCACATTTCTCCATGACTGCCTATTTTTTTTGGCAGGGTGGGGGTCCTGGGAATTGAAATCAAGCCAACTGTCCACTCTTTATAATAACCTATGAATTAAAAAAATACTCTCAGGCTTAACTACTTCTTTGGGTCTTCATCTGCTTATGAAAACTCCTGTGTCACATAAAACTTACATTAAAATAATCTGTATGGTTTTCTCTTTTCTTAAGTTTTTTTTTTTTTAGTTGTTGATGGGTCTTTATTTTTAATTTATATCAAGAATCGAACCCAGTGCCTCACACATTTGAGGCAAGAACCCTGCCACTGAGCCACAACCTCAGCTCCTGATTTTCTCTTGTTAATCTGTCTTTTATTATAAGGGCCTCAACTGTAAACTTATGGATTTAAAAACAGATATCCCAAACCCCCGCACAGCCCTTCACTTATCTATATCTCACCCTGCTAGTGCCCCCAGTTATTTAAGCCCCTGGATACCCACAAACCCTAGCTTGTATCTATGGCTGCACCTCCTGCACCCAACAAATTTCCTGGCACAGCATATGCTTTTCATGCCCTCAACCATGGGAACTGAGTTCTGTAGACATGCAATTCTGATTACTGCTCTTGAACTTGATCTTTGTGAGTCTCTTGATATAGACCTCAATCTCTGCATGTTAAGCCCATTTGACCCAGACCTAGTTTCCTGGACTTGGCCTTTCCTTCCCTCTAGTCTGGCGTGGGATATTTGACTGTGATTTTCCTTTCTGTAAGCACAATGCTCCTCCTGCCCTTCTTTCCCCAAGAACAGATGTTTCTGTAGTAAGATGCAATTTCTTTTCTGCATTCACAGCTCCTCTCACTCCCTCACTGTCCTGGCTCTTCTCAGTCGGTCCCATTTCTTTGCTTCTCATCAGTCCCCTGATATGTTTGATTGCATCTTTCTGTAAAGCTGCTTTTAGAAAGGCAAGAAATTCAGAGTCTAAAAGTCAAACAGTAAAAGACACAAGTCATACACTAGAGATTCATGTTTTAGAAAGCACTTCTGGGGCTCAGGAAATGATACTCCAAAGTATGGCACTTTTGGCTTGCTCCCTGCTTTGAACTAAATGAGAACCAGGGTCTCTCTGATGTCCTTCTGCCCTCCTGCCTTTCATTCCTCTTTCTTCCCCAAAGCACAGGCAGAAATTTTCTCTAAATTTCCCTTATCTTCCTTGAAACCAGATCCTCCTTAAAGAATAAAATTGTGCCAGGTCTCCTCCTCAGGAATCTCTTTATTGGAGGAAATTGACTCAAGCCATAGGAAAGACCAAAGGTTAACACCACATCCAGACAGTCTATATCACCGTCTAGCACCAGTTCTTCAGATCCCTTCATTCTCTCGGCAAAATAATTTACTCTCCCCTAGGTTGCCAATGTGCCCCCTCCCCTCTCCCCAATGAAGAGAGCATATAAGCTTTTACATTTCATTGGATTGTTAGGTACCCACTTTTTTGCCTTGTGATGTCCTTGTGTACATAACAAATTTGTAAGCATTTTCTCCTGTTGATCTAATGTCTGTTTATGTCATAGATATACTTTTACAAAACTTCAGATGATGGGAAAGTTCTCTTTGCCCCTGCAAAACCTAATCTCCACCATACTTTTAAAAAGAATAAAGCATTAATTGGAAGATTTTTTTTTTAAATATTTTTTTAGTTGTAGATGGACACAATGTCTTTATTTTATTGCTTTGTATGTGGTGCTGAGGATTGAACCCAGGGCCTCACGCATGCGAGGCAAGCGCTCTACCGCTGAGCTACAATCCCAGCCCCTAATTGGAAGATTTTTGACTATTGAATAAAAGTCCTTCCTACACCTAGCTCATTCTTCCCACTCTGTTCCTCCATTGTTTATTCTCCAAATTACATGTTTTTCTTTCATCAAAGAAAATATCCATATGATCATATATATGACAGCCCCTTCTGGGGTTACTTAATCATTTAATTCTAATTTTAAAAAGCTGCTTTCTATTTCCTCTAATGTTTTATTTTCTGTGATTCACACTCTGAGCTTTTCATTTCAGTTAGGGAAATCTATCCCCACTCCTGCAGCCATAGGACTTTGTTAACCACCTGTATATTCTGTCTCACCAATACAAATGATTCTTCTTTCTCACCCAATTACTTCTCACTAAATTCTCAAGTAAGACTCAGCAGACATTTCTTTTAGGAAATAAAATTAAAGCATAAATAATCTAGTAAAATACCATCTATTTCTAATTCTGCTTTCTAAATACACACATTTTTAGTTGAGGGAGCAAGGAAAGAGATTCAGAATTGTCCCTCATTATCCAGATTTCACATAGCTGTCCTTTGGCATAATTCTAGAATTACAACACTTTTGTAAATAAGAACAAAGGTCCCTGAGAAGCCAGTCTACTGAGGCTTGTTATTCACTTTGACTTGATTGCTATATTATGCAGTAAATAGCAGTTTTGATTACTTCAAAACTGATGTATCTCTTAAAATCACATCCATTTTTTAAACTAAGTGAATATAAATAGTACATGAACAGTGCTAGAAGCCGATAATTTCACTTTTTCACAGATCAACACCTTCTCTCTCCCTAAACTGGTGTTTAACATGCTTTCCATAAGACCATTATTGTATGATGATTTGGTTCCAAAGTCATGGGAAAAAACTCACAAGTGAATAAGGTGTTCTACCATGTGAATTCCCAAAGAAAAACACGTGTTCAGTTCTGATTTGTACTGAACCAAGCATGTACATAAATCCAGAGTTAGGAAACTCAACTCTGCTCTGTCATCAAAAAGAGAAGACTGACAAAACAGTTAATGCCACCACTGGTGCTAGGAGAGGGGGAGGAGGCAACCAAGTGGAGAACTGGTATGGAGGACCACAGGATGCTGTCCGCTGGACCAAAAAAATAAGGAAGTCCCTGACATCAGAGTGAGAGAGACACGCATACCAGCTGCAAAAGGGAAGTGCACATGTTTATACAATTATGGATGGATGCTCATAAGCAAGAGAATGTAATCCTGTTTGCCTTTAAACACTTGTCATGAAAAAGTTATATTTGGGGACTTTTCTAGGAACAGAGCTGCAATCCCTTGCTATTGCTGGAAATTGCCTAGTGGTTTGGCATCCTGGGAATTTGCCTGTCATTTTGTGGCTGCCACCCCAAACTGGGAACCACCAAGTCAAAGTTAAATAAGAGCTAAAATTAAACTACTTCTCTTCCTTGTTTATATATTTCTCTGGAATGAAGAAATCTTAGCACTTACAATGCATTAATTTGGAGGATAGAATGTCACAGCAAGTCAATCATAGTCATAATGAAAATACAGGAACAATCTTATATATTTTTCCATAATACACTATATTTAGTTAGGATAAAACATAGGATCCCTAATTACATAGCACTATAAATAGACATGAATGCCCTTTATCTTAAATGTGAGTAGATATATACGAACAGAAATTTGTGAGTTGTGTTCAATAACTTCCAAAGAATAATGAAATTACTTGATACTCAAGCAAAAATTTCAAGATTAAACAAAAAGCTGTCATTATTATTTGAAAACTACCCTCTAGAAATAGCCAAGGAAAAATGCCTAGGGCTTTCAAAGGAAAGAGCTTTGTGATCAAACATATCAACATACACCAAAACACAAAGGTGAGGGAATATAAATGTTAAATGTTGAAGGCTTCAGCACAGAAATAGAGTATGTAGATGTGCTAGAACAGTGATTCTGCATATTTTTGCAATTGCTACCACGATCTGTAACTACACTTTTCTGCTTCTTGTCAATCCATCCTTCTGGAAATATACAACCCCTTCCACAACTGGTAGTTAACTATATACTTGGATCATAACTATGTGCAGGTATGTGAAAAAAAAAAAAACCAGTTTCAGTTACAGTAGGCTTTTACCCAGGATTTGCACAACTTGAAAAGTAAGATCAAAAAGAAATAGGTAGGCTAATTCCTGTCCCAATCAAAATGCTGTTTTCTCCCTTACTGTGCCTGAGAAATCAAACTAAAGGTGAACACTCAAAAAAATTTCAGATTCCTTGTTTATCTAGACTTTTTCCTCAATTTCCTAAATTCACCAAGTCTCATCTTTTTTTCACATCTATAACTAGCATTTGATTTTGTAACATTGTAATTTTTTCCTTCTTTCCCTCTCTTCTTTCCTCCATCCCTCCCTCTTTTTTCTCCCTCTTAAAAAGAAAAAAACAACAACAAAAAACCTTCCCAAAGTAGTGAGGGTTTGCTGACAGTTCACTCTGGTATGCAGCTATTGATAGACAGCTTTTCTAAAGTAGATCTTTGTCCAACTAGAGTAGATGCCAGCTCCAGTGCACTCTTGCCTATGTGTCATCAAGTTCTGTACTCATAATGTGGTGCTTTACAGGCATCTTTCCAGGACAATGACATGGACAGATAGAGGGCAACTCAGGCCCATTCAGCAGTATTAGGAGAGAGAAAGGAAGTTGAATATATTCTTATGATTCTTAAAGGTACTTCATAGAGCTAGGCATGGTAGAGCATGCCAGTAATTCCAGCAACTAGGGAGGCTGAGGCAGGAGGATCACAAGTCTGAAGCCAGCCTTAGTAATTTAACAAGATCCTGTTTCAAAATAAAAAGGTCTGGGAATGTATCCACGTGGTAAAGCACTTCTGTATTCAGTCCTCAGTACCCAAAACAACAAAACCAAAACCAAAACCAAACAAAAATAAATGGTAATCATAGAGCTAAAGTACAAAATACCAATATAACAACAGGAACATACCAATATAAAAGCAGTTAGAGGTAATGAAGTAATCACTGGAACAGTGAGTTTATTCTCTGTCTCCCTTTCTCTTCATCACTTTTTATTCTACATTACCTTTATATTAAAATTAAAAACCAAGAGCTCATATCATCAAGGGGATATAGCTCAGTTAGTAGAGTGCTTGCCTCACATGCACAAGGTCCTAGGTTCAATCCCCAGCACCACAAAAACAAAAAACAAAAAACTTTGGGGTTGGAATGGCAGCTCAGTGGTAGAGTGCTTGCCTAGCATGTGTGAGACACTGGGCTTGATTCTCAGCACTGCATGTTAATTAATTAATTAATTAATTAAAGGTCCATTGACAACTAAATGAAAAATAAGAATAAAAAAATAAAAACCTCTAAGAGTTAGGGATGTTGCTCAGTGGTAGGGAACTTGCCTACCATGTGCAAGACCCTGAGTTTGATCCCCTAAAATAAATAAATACATAAACAAATGAATAATAAATAAATAAATACCTCTAAAACATGATCCCAATCTAATCATGAAAACATCAGAGAAATGAAAATAGAGGAACTTTCCAAAAATACTCCCAACCAGTACTCTTTAAAACTGTCAAGATGCTGAGCATGGTAGTGCATTATGGTACTTTCAGCTACTCAATAGGCTGAGACAGGAGGTCACAGTTCAAGGCCAGAATGAGCAACTTAGCAAGAAGTTTTTTTTTCTTTTCAAAAAAGAAAAAAAAAAGTGCTAGGGATATAGCTCAGTGGTAAATCACCTCTGGGTTCAATCATCAGTACAAGAGAAGGAAAGAAAAAACTGAACATAAGAATGTTATACAGAATCATCCACATCATTTTCACTTGCAACTGTTGGTCAAAATTCAGTCATATGACTGCATCTAACCCAGAAGTAGGCAGGGAATGTAGTCTAGTTGGGAGGCTACAACTTAAGGGCTAGCACTAAAGGGAAGAAAAAGAAGTACTATGAGAACTATTAACCAGATCTGCCACAATTAGCAGCCTCCTTAGAAGTGGAGGAAGAACATTAATCAAGAACTTTGTATTTCAGATTTGATGCATTCCAATTGATTGTTGAATTATATTTATACTTTCCATTCATCTATACATAAAAATAAAATAGAAAATTAGTTATTTTTTGTTTTCCCTTTTAATATCTCTTTTATGACTAAACTTGCCATTTAATAACATTATTGGCTTATTAGTCATCTCCTGCGTTGCAATCTTCTGATATGCATGTATTTTGTGGCACTAGTTAAATGTGTGCATAACTCCTGGAGTGCATATCCAAAGCAATCTGAATTGCTGGACAGAAGGTTAAAGAGAATTCAGCAGTTCTGTGCTCAATTGCTGTGATCTTAGGAAAACTATCTGACTTATCTCTAGAATCAAAACCAGGTATCATAGAAACTGAAATTATATGAATTTAGAGACCTTTTTAAAAAATATTCACAATATTTTTTACTAACCCAAAATTAAGCATGAATATGAGTACTTATTCATAATGAAAAATGAAATAATAACAAAACATTTTTAAAGCTGACAAATACTACAGATATGACAAAATCCTGAAACATAAGAAATTTTTTAGGTGGCCTGACATACCTTTAGAATAGTTTTTCCCCTACATTTTTGCTGCAAATTCATTGATAATCTTTTCATATGATGACAATTTTGTAATATATTCTAAAGGGAACAAAAATAAAATTTTTTAGCATGACTAATTGATATTTTTCTTCTGTTATTATAGTTAGGATTCATAATAAAGCAACTTCATACTTTAATATACTTGAAGTTTGTATTACTTCTATTGATCTTGCCTGAAAAGAAAAATGGTGTATGCATTGTCACATAGCTACATTATTGAATATATTCCTGACAGGAGGGAATCACCACTTTGACTAGGCTTCAAAAACAACTGAATCATTTCTGCTTATAATTTTATACATTTGATGACTAGAAAAAATTGCCCCAAGTGGATCTTGATGCCTCCATTCTAAATCTTCTTTTTTCTCTATTGCTCAAAGCCAAGCTCCATGGGACACATCTGGGAACTACTTCTACCTTGGAACAGCAAACGATAGCCATACATGGAATAAACCTAGAACAACCCCACCCCCCAAATACATTCTACCTCATCTAAATGTATCCCTATCTCAATGTCTCTCACCAGTTGGCCAAAATGTGCAAATGTCATCTAATATGAGGCAAAGCATGATGGAGGGAAAGTCAGAAAGCAAAGAGGGAGAAGCACTCTGAAGATTGTGATTCCTTATGTAAAATTTACAAAAACATGTACTGATGTGATCACACTGGTAGGAGCCTTAGATGAATTGTGTGCTAGTGAATATAGTGCAATACTGACATAAAAACAGATATCTCAACCAATGGAACAGCATAGAGATCCCAGAAGTAAGCATACACATTGACAGTCTATTGATTTTCATAAAGGTACCAAGAATGGGAAAAGGACAGTCTTGTCAGTAAATGATGCTGAGAAAACTGAATAGTCCCATGAAGAAAAGTGAAATTGGACCCTTCCCTTATGCAAAAGTGAACTTAATATGAATTTAAAAAGTTAACTAAATTCTGAAATTGTACATCTACTAGAAGTTAGGACAGGGAGAAAGTCCATAAATCGGTCTGTGTAACAATGATATCCTCTGTTGTAACTATCCCAGATCTCGGATATAGCCCCCAAAGCAAAGGCAACAAAAGCAAAAATGGCAAATGTGATTATATCCAACTAAAAGGTTTAAGATTTTTTGTTTCAAAACAAAACTGCCTCTTTTTTCTTGTGTAAAATAGGGATAATATTAATCTAATTCACTGGAAAGATAGTAGGATAGAAATATATAAATATTTTGAAAATGAAAGGTTCCTAGGATAACAGAAAAAAGTAGACCTGACAGGAACTTTGTGGAGGACTTACTCTCCAAATTTATCATCTCATTGAATATAAACATAAATAACACTTTGGCTTATTTTCATCTGTTTTCTTTTTCTTTTATCCCCACATTTACATGTAATTCTGACATTTCCTTCCCCCTACCTGGCTTATGTTACTTTCTTTTTCATGTGTTCTATGCTCTACTTTATCTGTTCACTCTTTTTTAAAATTTTCTGTCCCTTTTTCTCCCACTCAGTTCCTAATTCCTGTTGTGTCCACTTATGTAGTAGCAGAGCTGCTCCCCTAGCCTTCTCTAAGCTGCTTTTCATATCTTTAAAACATATGGATGCTGGGAAATGCCATCAGTCTGGAAGAGAAATGTAGCCATGTGATGCCTGGCTCAGCAGATGGGATTTCAGGGTGACCCTGTCTGATCACCAGGCTTGACTTATGAAATACTATCACTTATGAAATTCATGGCAGGCAAACTCCCTGCACAATGCAGGGCAGCAGCATGATGGATGGGCAGGTGATGCTGGATAAATGACTCCTCTCCATGAATTTTGGTTCATGGGTTTACTCCAGCAAGGACTGAATTATCTCAGAGATAGTAATACTCTACCAGGAGCTGGGCAGTGGGTTTATCATTTACTTAGGAATAATACCCTCATTACTCAGTAAAGCAAACTGTTACTTACATTGTAAGGTTTCAGTACATTTCAGTGGCTTTTAAATTATGACAACCTGGCATATGGATCAAGATTCCTTGGACTATGAAAGATTCTTTTCTAAAGTATGGACATAATGGAATTAAAGTAAAAGGGAAAATTTATATATAGAAGCTTAATAATCCTACTTGTCATCTGCTCATTCTTTTTTGGGAAATAACTATTACAGTTCACCATAATCTTAATCCTGCATACTTGTTTTTTAAATACATGACCCATTTTAGTATTAGAAAATGGATCAGAAATCTAAATATGAAAAATAAAAACTGGGTAACTTTAATATGCCTGCTAACATCATCTCATTAATCCTCATTAGTTTTTTTTTCTTTTAAAGATGTATGCAATGTATTTTTATCTCCACTTTACAATGTGAAACAAAGATATCCCAAAGCTCTTTAACATACTTAAGGTCACACAGTAGCTCAGTCAGAAATAGAAGCTGGTTTTATAACAAGAAGTTCTCTGACAATTAATCAGAAGCACAGCAATTCTACTCTTTGATGACTAGAAAATTTATCTGAAGCTGAATGCCAATTTGGGTAGGATTAAAGTCACTGAAACTAGAGGTCTTGTATCTTTAGGAGAATTTCAGTCTAAAAACCTATAAAATTACATGTGACCCTCACTTGGATTTGGTATATCTACCAAAAAATTGTTATAAAGAAAATCTTGGGACTGGGGGTATAGTTATGTGGTACAGTGCTTACCTAGCATGTATCAGACTCTGGGTTTGAAACTCAGCACTGAAAAACAGAAAATCTATTCCTTTCCAATTATTCCATTTATAAAATTCAGAAAATCATTCCTCTAAAAACAATTCATAGACCCCAGTTGAAAAATAAGTTGCATTTATCAAGATCTATAAGAAGACAATGGAATATCTTGGAAACAGGACCCAATTACCTCCTAGGGCTTCTGGTCCATACATGAATAATAATAATGGCCACATCTACATAAGAGTTGTAGTAAAAAAATAACCTTTTTATCCCCGGTGCTTAGCTTAGCCAGATAAGCAGGTATTTAATGCACAATCCTTTATCCTCAAAGATACGTGAAGAATCAATAATATTCAAATGTTTCTCTATTCTTGTGCCTCAATTTATCTCCACGTGGAGGCAATACCTATATTCCTGGAGTATCTCAAGTTCTTTCCACTACCTGATGTTTTTCCAACTAAGAATCTTGCATCAGTTTTTCATTGCTGTGACCAAAATACCCCCCTCCCCAAAAAGACAACATACAGGAGGTAAAGTTAAATTTGGCTCATGGTTTCAAAGGTTTAGTCCATGGTCAGCCAGTTTCTTTGCTCTGGCTCCAAGAAGAGGTGCAGCATCATGGCCAAAGGGCATACAGAGGACAGCTACACAGCTCCTGGCAGCCAGGAAGCAGAGAGAGAAAGGGTAAGGGGTCATAGGGAAAATGCACTCTTCTAGGGCATACTCCCAGTGATCGACCTCCTAGTCACACCCTACCTGCCTACATTACCACCCACTTAGTCCATTCAAACTATGATGGACTGATTAGGTTATAGCTCTTATAATCCAGTTATTTTACCTCTGAATACTCCTTCACTATCACAGAAGTTTGTGTGTAGGGGGGTGGGCACCTCATATCCAAACCATAAAAGACCTCTTCTGTCTACCTTCAACAACACTGGAATTTTGTATCTCCATGTCTACCAAGGTTTTACATTTGCAACTGCCATCATGATATTTTAGTTGAATGAATAACCAGTAATTCCATCATTTTTTAACTTTATTGAGCATAATCATCAGTAGGGGTGTTATTTTAAACACAGATTCACAATCTTCCAGTGATTTGGATTCAAATGGAAGGGCGAGACTACATATTTAAACAAGCTCAGATAATTTTAACACAAGCATTCTAAGGACTACTCTTAAAGAAATAAAGCTCCCTGTTATGGTTTGGTGTTCTGCTTTATCTTGGGCCCAGAGCAATGGAGTCGACCAGCCATGGACTGAACCTCTGAAACCTGCGCCAAAATAAACTTTTCCTCCTCTGAGTGTTCTTGTTGGGTATATGAGTCACAGTGACACAAAGCTGACTAAAATCCTCTCTAAAATGGCCCTATTATACAGCTAAAATAATGAAGACACAGAAAAGTTTCCCACCCAAAGCAAATCATTCATCCAGTCATTAAAACAAATTTTGAATATAGATGTTCAGATTGGTTTGCACAGAACTGGATCTTAGTCTGGTCTTCAATTCACTGCTATTTTTATTCTGCCTGCTACTAGATGTTATGCAAGTTCAAAATAACACAGAAGGTTGGCAAGAGATGGACTCAAAAAAGAAAAAAAGGCTTCATAGAGCAAGATGTATTTGGCACCAACTTTCAAAGGTGGATAGAATTTCTGCTGGAAAGATGAGGAACAAGGAATGGGCCAACAGAGATACTGATACTGGGGCAATGATTTGTGTTCAATTTGTACCCAGAGGAACAAATAAATGAATCAGAGATGGTATGAGGTAGAAGAGATAGCTCAGGGTATCCCATTCAACATATTTCAGGACACCTCAAAGGTTTACCTTGTGAATCCTCTGGGGAGGTCTTACCACCACATTCGTGTTTGCTGGGATTCCCGTAAGTAAAAGAAGATTCCCTGCAGCAGTAGCAGCCAGAGCTTCCCCCCACCTACCCTCAGGTCTCCAGTGTCATCAGCCTTATTTGGAGTACCTCTCTTCCACAGACTGTCAAGAAAAAGAACCCCTTCCTCACCAACAACTTACTGATGCAGAAGGATATGGAGTGAGATGGGAAGGGCAGAATATCAAAACCAGACAAGCAGAATAAATATGACCTGGATAAGTCCTCAGGATTCTGGGGCCTTGTGAAAGAGAAAAGAATCACTAATCAAGATGCATGAATATGGAGTGATCTCTCATGGCACTTTGGTTCTCAACCCAAGCTGCATATTTGAATCACTTAAGGATATTTTTATTTAAGTATTGATGCCTTGGTGTCTCCACAGAACTATGGATTCAGAAGCTCTAGGATGGAATCCAGGCAATAGTATGTGTTAAAAGCTCACCAGGTGGTTCTAACATGCATTCAGGGTTGTGAAACACTGATCTAAAATGGTCGACCTTGAAGATAACAAATACAACATAAATGTGCTGGATCCAATGAATTAAGAGGCATGTGACTTTGAACAGAGTAATTTTAGCCTACAACCCAGGGCCTCAAGAGGAAAGGCCTAGTCAGGTATGGTGGAGCATGCTTGCGACTCCAGTGGCTTGAGAGGCTGAAGCAGGAAGATCACAAGTATGAGATCTACCAGGCAATTTAGCAGGACCCTGTCTCAAAATAAAAACAAAGAAATAAAGGCCTAGGTAATTAAAGGAGCAGGGTAAATTTGAGAGCCAGCCAATCAGAAGGTAGCACCTATGGCTCTTACCTATGGAGGATTAATGTGTGCCAGAACAGATGAACTGATTTTAACAGTAAATAATCAATCAATAAATAAATTCTGTTGTTATCATCCCTACTCCACATAGGGGGAAACTTACCCACAACTCTTGAACAAAAGGAAAAATATGAACATTTATTAAATTAAAAACTGATATAAAACATGTAGTAGAATGTATTTGGTTGAATTATAGGACATTTCCATTTCTATATATCATAAATCATTGAATATAGGTAATTCTGCATGTCTTGTCCTAATATATTCCCATTCCAACTTTATGTGTGTTTCTTATTCAATTGTTGCTTCTGACATGTTGTACAGGAAGTTTAACTGTATCTTGGCTTCTTATGCCTCTAAAATCTTCTTCCAGGCACTAGTTCTAACATATCAGAATTATTAATAATACTCTATCACTTTATCTATTTGTCCTATTTACCTTTAGTTCCACTTGATAAAGTTTAAACAAAAATTCACTGAATATACAAATTACTTTCCCTAACTAGGGAACACTAGACTAATAAACCTCTCTAAGACTTTTGAACTTAGCAGGGAGAACTTAGGTTAAGTACCTACCCGGCAGGCTTCTGTGAGAACAAGGGCAATAGTTGTAGTAAAGTAACAGAAACAAAGCCTATATATTTAAGCTCTAACTTCTTTAATAAAAGAGAAGAAGTGTGAACTTTTCTCTCCTTTGAAAGTCTGGATATGAGAGTATCCTTCAGGAAAATATGCTGGCTCTCTCCTCAGTTCAACTAGTAAAACTATGCCAAGAAAAGTTTAATTTTATTGTCATCTTGTTAATTCCATTCTCTATTAAGCAGTACTATTTTTATTCAGCCCACCAGATTGCTTTGAGTAAACTCCATGATGCTAAGCCTATCTCTGTCTCATTTGACTCTTCATTACTAGTGCTGGCACAATATACAATATAAGATAGAGGTCAATACATATTTTGGAAAGAATGAGTATATTTAAGACAGTAGAAGTTAATGTAGTCACAACACAAACACGGGTTTCTTAATCCCAACTTGGTGAGAACTGGCTGTGTGATGTTGGACAAGTCATTTAAACTATCTGAGATTCCCTTTACCTCATTACTAAAACGGAGGGGATTGGGTTCAAATCCCTCTTCACCTTTAATTCTAATGCATGGAAGAATGTGATTACTCTTGTGAACAGTATAGTTAGCATTTCTGTTCTATTTCCCCCATCTGTTCATCAGTCTTCTCTATACTTACCCAAAACACACCAAAGAAGGTCAGGGAATGCAAAATTAGGAACTAAACTGCAAAGAATTCTCAGGAGGCTTCTCGAGGCATCTGTGTTTCTCTGACCACAAGAGATTTTACAATAGCAAGGCTCATAGGGGCAAAGCCTCAGTATGCAGAAATTATATTTTTCTTGTACATTGTCCAACTTAGTTGAGGAATAACTACTCAATTGTATTTTCTTCCATGAGGTCCATATTTTCAGTGCAGTTCAGTGAAAATTCTATTTTTTCTCTTTTTAAAAACAATTGAAAATTTTCACTGAAAACTGATTCTCTGCCTTCTCCAAAGAGTTGGATTCTCCTCTGGAAAGAGAGTTGCTAACACTGCCTTCTTAGAAAATTCAGACTTTTACAGTTTTGCTTCAAAGAGATAAATTTATTTTCTCCAAGAATTGAGAATCTAAGTCTCTGCCTTGTGGAAAGATAAGTCCTCCAATTGATAAATGGTATATGTCCTAAGGATTCTAATCCATTCTTCTATGGAACAACAGAATGTTCCAAACACCACAACTTGGAACTCTCTATTCATCATCTTCTTCATATTCCTTTTTGTAGGGCTATAATTGGGATCAAAATGAATATATTTCAAAGAGGGAAGGAAAAGGGAGAGTTCTTTGGATCTCTTTCCACCAAGAGGTTGGGCTGGAGTGGGATATCTATATCCCTTTGCTTTGAAGATGTCTGACTCAGTGATTTTATTGACAATAGAAAATAGCAGAAATTATATTGTACAGTTGCCCTTAGATATTTATTAAAAACTATTGAAAGTTTCTTGCTTTGGAATTTAATAAAATAACTTTAATGTACTCTAGGGAAACTTTAACAATTTTACAAATTTTTATTCCCTTTCTACACATGCACAGTGAATATATGTGAGCCACTCAGTTTCCCCATCAAGACTGAAGTACTCCCTCCTCCAGCTAGCTGCTCAGAGAATTGGTGGTCTATGATTCTCATCTGGGTTCCTCCCTGGAATTCACCTTACTCTGCAAAAAGCCACGTTGTTAGGTGGGCAGCCCCCATGGAACTGCTGGTCTTTCTCATGGGATTGGCTAATATCTTTTTGGTGACTACATAATTGTTCAACTCCTTCCTCTGGGTAATCCTTACCTCCTTTTCCCTATTCTCATCTCAGAGTTTGTTTCCCAGAGAACTCAACCCAAAACATAAGCACAGCAATAATTAGAGGAGTAATGCTAATAAAAGAAGTCTGTGTTTACTTTGGAAGCCCTGGGAATGACCAGCTTAGACTGAACCAGCCATGCAAAGGACTTGTCAATTATACTGCCCCCTTGGGGAAACCTCAGAATGGCAACCACACAACCACAGGAAATGGCTCTGAATGCTTCAAGGTGGAGCCTTGTTCTCCTATTCCATTTAGTGGTGTGCTGAAAGCTGGCTCTGTGGAAAAAGTTTTGATTTGTAGCCTTTGCCATCATCTGGGTATAAATACTCCTACCTTGGTTGATTTCAGGCTTCAACTGTTTTGCAACTGTGTTCATCAATTTTCCAAATATTTTACAATCAGTTCTTAAGGATCAGTAGGTGCCATCTCCAGCAAACCATTCATGTTTCAGAACTGCTTGAACTAGGACAAGTGCTAAACTTATAGGCAGCAAATCTGACATAGGCCTGACATCAGTGTCCTAGGCTTTTGAAATGAGAATCAGAGAAAAATAATAGTATTGGGCAAAGCAATACAATTTTAAGGCAACATATGTAGAGAATATGAGCAGTAAATATCAGGGATTAAAAGCTAGGAAGGCAGCCAACAGATGCAGTAATGCCATAGGAACCAGGAAGTGGTAGAAACTATCAGTGAGCTGTTGGTAGTGAGAGATAACCAAGTGGCACTAAAAACAGAAATTGAAAGCTACTCTAAGTAATAAAGAGACAGGAAAAACAGCTGAGCTGTATTAATAGTAGAGCCATACAGCAAAGAGTAATCAACTCACACTGTTGACACAGTGATAGGAGCTGCTTCAAGAGCTGCATTTAACCCTCAACAACCATGCCATGCTCTGTTGTTTGAGTGGACGTCTCTCCAGTGGGGATCCTCATCTACCTTATTTCCATGTCCATCTTACAATCAAGACTGTTGTTTGGAAAAACTAGGAGACTCTTTGTTGCTCTCAAAGACATGATTTTATTAATTCCAGATCACTATCTGAGCTGAGCAGTCACAAGGCAGAAACAAATCCAGAGTAGATGTCAAGGTTGTTGACATCATCAGAAGCAACCCAGAATGGAATTGACAGAACTTTGGTTACAACAAGGGAAAATAAAGTCATATTTTTTCCTGAGGCTCTAAATATTTGTTGCACAACTTGATTAAGTCACTCCTTTACCCTGATAGTCAAGAAAAAGACTATTAGGGAGTTGGTCCCACCGATTAATTTGCTCAACAAATATTTGAGTATCCTTCTGAGCCCCACATTGTTTGGGGCTCGAGGATAAATGGAAACAGATACAGGCACTCCATCATAGAGACTACAGTCTTATGGGAGAGACAAATATTTGATCAGAAAATGTCAGAACACATAAAACTCAACTATGCTAAGAGATCAGGAGAGATATGGCTCTGTTAGACTTTGCAGTGGGGTTGGGGGACTTGGTTTAGTCAGAGAGATTAGAGGAGACTTCCAAGAGAAGTAACAATGATTAAGATATGCATAATGTGTTCAAATGATGATAGGAGGAAACAGTATTGAAAAACCAGGAATAACATGTGCAAAGCGTATGTAAAGGGAACATAGGGGCTGACAAACCTTCGGATTTAGAACAGAATCCTGGACAGGCAGTTTCTGTATCACTTAAGAGTTGGTTAGAAATGCAGGATCTCAGGCTACATTCCAGATCTGCTTAACTGTAATCTTTAGCAAGTGGATTAACCCACTTGATGAATTAATAATTCAAACAGACTACTGGGAGGTGGAGGAAAATGTAGGCAGGTGGGGCATGGCTGGAGGAAGTAGGTCACTAGAGGCCTGCCATTAGGGACTGTGTCTTACCCCTGACCTTTCCCACTCCTATCTCCTCACCCCCAACCCCTCCTTACCCCGCATCCTGGCTGCCATGAACTGAGCAGCTTTCCTCCCCTATGCCTTTCTGCCATAATATTCTGCTTCACTTCAGGCCCAAAACAATGGAGCCAGTTGACTTTGGCCTAAAGCCTCTGAAACTGTGAGCCAAAATAAATCTTCCCCTATACAAGTTGTTTTACTTGGTTATTTGTTACTGAGAGGAAAAGCTGACTAACACAGATGAGTTTCTATGTTTTTTGGCAAAAACAGTCTAGGTGATCGTAAATGCCCCTTTGACAACCTGAAAGTTAGAAAGGAAATACAAAAGGCATAAAAGAAAAAGAAATGTTAGGAAAAAAATATATAATAGAAAACATTGAGAAAGTTTTTCTACAGGATTTCTCCAACTTCTGTGGAGAGGGGCAAGATGTTTTCGTTTTGTATGAGATTGTTGTGTTATCTGACTACCTGGCACAGTAGCTACTCAGAAGTCTCTTAGAGATTTTCTCTAATTCAGTCATCACTTTCTAAGAAGGGCTAAGAAATAGCCTTTCTGATCCCTTCCTATGACATAAACATTATAATTAACTCCTTGTATGACTCTAAAGGTCACCCTCATTTATCAGGGGCTTGTTGGTCTCCTTTCTTGGTCAACCATATATTAGAGATCACATTGTTGTGACAAGCTCATCATTAGTGTTATTCTCTACACAACATCTACAGTACAAACTGGGTTCTGAGTCCAAAAAATAACTGACTAGAAACTTGGACTTCCTGAGGATGAAAACTTCAGTGTTCATCATGCTTAGGTTTTTTACACAATGTATGTACCCACTCTTCCTCTGGAGCTGGCCAAAAGGAATTATCCCAGACTAGTCTTGGTCTTGAACTTCACTATGATTAATACAATTCACTCTAGAACAAGAAACAACAAAGGTATTTTACATACGGATAGTGTCTAAAGATTGGTGTTTCAAGAATTCAAAGCTATATAGTTGTCCAGGATTTGAAACCATATTTTTGTAGACAATGTATTGGCTATGCTGACAGGCTCCAAGTTAGTCACCTAGGGTGGACAGAAATCACTTAATGCAACTATATTTGATAAATGATGACACTCTATTCAAAGTTCCCCTTTGGGATTCTTAGAACATAGACCCACCTGCTGAATCAGAGTCCTTGTCTTCTTCCTCCTGGTCCTCCCTCTATCTGCCTGCTGAGCAATCAGAAGCAAATACTTTCACAACTGGAAGCCAGATCGAGCAAAATTCCTCCAAACCACATGCAGAGATGAGTTTATGCAACAGACAATCCCAGGTGGTCAGGAAGAAATGGTCAAGGGGTCTCTAACAAAAACTCCTTCTCCTGCTGAATTGTCACCTTTCTCCTTTCTCTTACTGCCAACTGCTTAATTAAATTTCTAAGCTAAATAGCTCTCTTCTGCAACCCTAGACAAAAGCCAAGACTTTGTTTTTTCCCTCTCTCTGGCCAAAGCAAAAGAAGATGAGTATTTTTAAAAGAGAATTTATCAACAACAAACAAGGTACAACAAAAGGAATATATAAGCATGAGTTAATGGTGAATGTCACTACTAGGTGGACTGTGGATTACTGAGGAGAATACCTAAAAAGTACACCTTACTCATTTGGCTAGCAAATAGCAGGTGCTGTCCCTCTGCTCTCTGCTTTCGCCAGCTGGGAAGCATAAAGTTGTTCTCCTCAACCCCTCCTACTTGCCCCTGTAATCATGTTAGCTGTGAATTGGTTTCTGTGGGCTCACTGAAGCAAGACTCTGGTAAGAGAAGAGTAAGTAACTAAAGACTTTGAACTCAGCTCTGATAAAAGGAGTTTAGTATCGAGCTGGATAACAAGACACAGCATAGGCAGAATAACATTGGTCCCTCTGGACAGAGCTCCCACAGTGTTGCCAGCTATATCACTGCCCTAACCACTGCCCTAACTACCATCTTCCAGCCTGCTACGCAAAAGCGCGGTAGTGGCGACCACTCCAGAAACCAGTGGCCTTGCCTCATTAACCACCAGATCCTCTCAGCAACCACTGCCTTGCAAAAAGGAGCCTGCCTGAGTGGTGGTGGTCAGGTTTTCCTTGAGACTCTGGGATAGGCCATTGCCTGTCGCTGTCCTCGGCAGCCTTGCTGGGTGAAGAAGCCAGGAGGCCCCTGTCCTACCCTCACCCTTCAGATGTGCCGGGGCTCTACACCTGCCTCCCTCTTGGTCTTTCAGAATGGTGAGCAGCAGCAGTTCCAAGGCCAAATTCATTGCAGGAGGGAAATATAAACTGGTATGGAAGATCGGGTCTGGCTCCTTTGGGGACATAGGTCTGGCGATTAACACCACCACCAGCAAGGAAGTGGTAGTGAAGCTAGAATGCATCCCCCAGTTCCTGTAGGAGAGCAAACTGTTAGATTCTTCAGGTCAGGTTGGCATCCCCTACATATGGGGTTATGATTAGGAAAAAGACTATAATGTGCTAGTCATGGATCTTCTGGACTAGCCTTGAAGACCCCACCAGTTTCTGTTCATGAAGGTTCACAATGACAACTGTGCTTATATTAGCTGACCAGATAATCAGTAGAATTGAATATGTGCATACAAAGAATTTTTTTTTTGGTACTGGAGATTGAACTCAGGGGTACTTCACCACTGAGCCACATCCCCAGCCCTATTTTGTGTTTTATGTAGAGACAGGGTCTCACTGAGTTGCTTAGCGCCTCGCCATTGCTGAAGCTGGCTTTGAACTAGCGATTCTCCTGTCTCAGCCTCCCTACGTGCTGGGATTACAGGCTTGCACCACCGCGCCCAGCTCATACAAAGAATTTTATACACAAAGACATTAAGCCTGATAACTCCCTAATGGGTATTGGGCATCACTGTGATTTTATTACATATTGACTTTGACTTGGCAAAAACAAAAATAAAAAACAAACAACAAATAAAGATAACAGGACAAGGATACACATACAATAAAGAGAAAATAAAAACTTCACTAGTCCTGCCCGATATGGAAGCATCAATGCACATCCTGTTATTGTGAAGTCACTGAGATGACAAGAAATTAGGATATTTTGATACATTTTAATAAAACCATCCTACTATGGCAAGGACTAAAGGCTGCAACAAAGAAACAAAAAATGTGAAAAGATTATTGATATAAATATATCCACTCTTGATGAAGTTTTATATATGGGGTTTCCTGTAGAATTTTCTGTGTACTTCATATATTGTCCTATTCTACTTTTGGATGAAGTCTTGGATTACATGAGCCTATCCAAGGCAGCTATTTCTCATTCTTTTCAGGTCCCTGAACCATGAATATGGCTACAAATTTTACTAGACAACGTTAAAGCAGCACAGGCAGCTTCTTCCAGTTGGCAGAGCCACCAAATCCAAATCCCCAGAGATAAGCAAACTGACAAAACCTTGCAGTAGCAAAATGTGGTATCCAGTTTTCTATTGATTTTTTTTTCAAATGGAAACTTTAAGTAAATGTTTGACACACATAAACTGGTAAAATCTTGCATATGCCAATTTTTTTGTTGAAACGTTTTCTTTTGAACTATACTGCTTTGAGATTTCATTTCAGAAGAATAGCATGAACAGTCTTCAATCACAGTTGTGATATTTTTAAATGTCCACTATTGTGCATTATTAGGTTTTTTCCACCTCGATGGTTTGCAACTTATTCACTCAAAGCATTCTTTAAATGATTGGCTTCTTGTTTGTAAGCCAGCTGATATGGTAGCTGTATTAGAGTATTAGATCCCAGTATTAGAGTATATGAGAGTGTCTGCCTTCTTACCTACCCAACAGCATCTAAAGTGAAGACTTAAGAAAAACTTAGTAACTAATATATTATCCTTAGGGCTCTATACTAACTCTATAATGTCCTTGGTATTAAAAATATTTTTCACAGAAAAATTAATTAACATCATGCAACTAAACATATATATATGGCTTTGGTAAATGTAATCACTGTAAACATTATATGATCTAGAATTTGGTTATTATTTTGAAATGGGAGCTTTCTGTTTACAAGTTCACTAAACACTAAAAACCATTTCCATAAGGAAATAAATATTTTAAAAAACAAGAGCAACAAAATGCCTTGCTGACTATTAAATAAAAATATCTCCAATTTTTTGATAGATTACTTCAAGCCACTTGTTACATGATATTCCTTTGTAAATCTATTAAGAGTTAGTGTTACAAATTCTCATTTTTTAATTTAATTTTTTTCCTTTGGTTGGTCTAAAGGGACAAGGCATCCTTTCTTTCATTGTTTCTTTTTTTTCTTGACTTGTAAGCATAATATCCAGTACTTCACTTGCCAGAACTTGGTATTGTAACTCCTGCTGCCACTGACTAATAGCTAGACTGACTCTGAGTAAGAATGAAAGCGTTAAAGTGTTGGACAACAAAATGTTTTTCTTTAAAATACTTGTGAAATGGCTATAAGCAGTTGACTCTTAACCTTGGAGAGCATCACACTGTGTGAAGTTCAAGTGATGGTTGACCCTCTCTAGACCCCCACCCACTTCTAAAGATTACCTATGTCCCTGCACTTCCTCTCAATCATATTTGGATGCTTTTTTCATTTTCTCTGACCTAAGAGAAAGAAAAATTATTGATAATAATTCCTTAAATAATTTAATTTATTGTTTTATAAAAGCATGTCAAAATAAATTAAAAGAACACTTGACTGAAAATACTACCAGGAGCCTATTGTGTAAATATACATATTTTACAAAATAACTTTGAAAGTGTAAATTGACATGTGTTTGGTCAGATTGTGTCAAATTTAATTGTTTTTCTTTTTTTATTTGAAAACTACTTTTACAACAATTAATTCCATGATTTCCCATTCTGCCATTAAGGGACACATTGCTTTGGTATCCTAATAGCAAAGAAATCTTAGTAAGCCAGAACTTTTGGGGTATGCAGCTTCTGTGTTCTTCTATACACACCTTCATCAATTAAGGCATTTTTCTTGACTAATAAATCTTTGGTACATATAGCCAAAAATTAATCTTATAAAGCAATGTTTGATTACAGTGTGAATAAAATAAAACTATTGAGTTTTGGTGGTCAATTTACCAAGACAAACTCCCTCCAGCAAGACATTGTTCAGTGCTTTTATTTACTATGCACTTAGACCGTGTACTTTTTCTGAAATATTTTTGTAGCACTTTTTTCCTATTTTGCCCTTTGAAAAGGCTGTAGTGTTGTTTATCTGGAATTAAATGGCAGATTTAAAACTGCTGTTAGCTTTGTAAATCAAGATATAGGAGGTTTTGGCCATTCTTGCAATGCAGCTGGAGGATTCACTCTCATGTTTTGGAGTCCCAGTTGCTCTGCCGTGCAGGTACTGAAGATCCCTAGGGAGCAGGCCTGGCTCCAGAGCACCAGGAAATGTCTTGAAGGAGTGTGGCTCTGCTAACACTGTGATAGTAGTCCATTGTTGAAATATCTATAATATGCAGACCAACCTCGACCCAACAAGCATAGGAGGTGGAGCAGACCAAAACTGAGCAAGCATGGAGGAAACCAACCACAGTGCAGCCACACACACACACACACACACCCCGCCTTGTACCAATGCGTGGCTCTCCAGCCCACTTCCATCTAGAGACTATAGCTAGGACCGGGAAGACCATCACCAAGGTCCTTTCAGGCCTGGTTACACCAGAGGTATCCCTGCTAGCGTATTTCTCTTGATTCCTCTTTCACTCTTCCTGTGATCTAATATCTCTATATTCTCACCTCCTACCTCATAAACCCCACACCCTACACCCTATCTTTGTCCACCATTAGAGCCTGTAGACCCATATGCAAACCTACTATTTATAGTATGGATACTAATTGAAAATATCATTTCTATTTATTGCAACAAAACTATATTGTCTAAATAGGAGTTATTTGGTTTAAGGCTGCATACTGTTTGCATTGGATGCTGTAAATATTGGTCTTCCCCTTAAAGGCAAGGTATTGGTAACCTTCACGGACATTACAAGATTATAGGGTAGAAATTGCAATACCTCGTGATCACTTCAATAAAGATAAGAAAGCAAAGTCAAGCAACAATTGATCACTCAAACAAAGAGATAAGAAGGGCAAATACAGGTAGCAAAATATTACTTCAAGAGAGAGAGACTCTGAAAAAAACCAAACAGAAATCCTTGAAATGAATGAAATAATAAACCAAATAAAAAATTCAATAGAAAGCATCACCAACAGACTACATCACTTGGAAGACAGAACCTCAGGCAATGAAGACAAAATTTATAATCTTGAAAATAAGACCATTATAAATAAGACCATTCTACTCTTCATTCTTACCAGAATGAAGATGGTAAGAAATCATGAACACAACATCTAAGAATTATGGGAGAACATCAAAAGACCAAATCTAAGAATAATCAGGATAAAGGAAGGCACAGAGATACAAACCAAAGGAATATACAATCTCTTCAATGAAATAATATCAGAAAATTTCCCAAATATGAAGAATGAATTGGAAAATCAAATACAAGAAGCTTGCAGGACATCATATGCACAAAATTACAACAGATCTACACCAAGACACATTATAATGAAAATGTCTAGCATACAGAATAAGGAGAAAAATTTAAAAGCTACAAGACAAAAGTTTCAGATTCAATAGGGAGAAACAAATTCAGATTTCTCAACCCAGACCCTCAAAGCTAGGAGGTCCTGGAACAACATATACCAAGCTCTGAAAGATAATGGGTGCCAACCAAGAATATTATATCCAGCAAAATTAAGCTTCAGATTTAATGATGAAATAAAAATTTTCCATCATAAGCAAAAGTTAAAAGAATTTACAATTAGAAAGCTGGCACTACAGAATATTATTGGCAAAATATTCTACAAGGGGAAAATGAAAAACAACAATGAAAATCAGTAAAGGGATGAACTACACTAAAGGGAAAGCCAATCAAAAGAGTAACTAAGTCAAGATAAAAACCAAAAATAAATCAAAATGACCACAAATACAAGCTATATTTCAATAATAACCCTGAATGTTAATGGACCAAACTCATCAATTAAAAGACATAGCCTGACAAATTAAATTTTTTAAGAAAACACTCAACAACATGCTGTCTTCAAGAGACTCATCTCATAAGAAAAGATATACACAGACTGAAGGTAAAAGGATGGGAAAAAACATATTACTCACATGGACCACATAAACAAGCAGGGGTTTTCATCCTCATATCAGATAAAGTGGACTTCAAACCAAAGTAAGTCAGAAGGGATAAATAAGGTCATTTCATATTGCTTAAAGGAATCAAACATCAACAAGACATAACAATCATGAATATCTATGCCCCAAACAATGGAGCATCCACGTATATCAAACAACCCTTCTCAATTTCAAGAATTGAATAGACCTCAACACAATAATACTGGATGACTTTAACACAGCTCTCTCACCACTGGACAAATCTTCCAAACAAAAACTAAACAAAGAAACCATTGAACTCAATAAAACAATCAATACATTAGACTTAACAGATATATAAAGAATATTTCATCCATCGACAAGTGAATACACTTTTTTCTCAGCAGCACATGGATCCTTCTCTAAAGTAGATCATATGCTATGCCACAAAGCAAGTCTTAGCAAATACAAAAAAAAAAATTAGAGATTTTACTCTGCATTTATCAGACTATAATGGAATGAAACTAGAAATCAAGGATAAAATAAAAAATAGAAGCTACTCCAACACCTGGAGACTAAACAATACACTATTGAATGACACATGGATAACAGAAGACATCAGGGAGAAGATAAAAAAATTCTTAGAGGTAAATGAGAACTCTGACATAGCATATCAAAATCTATGGGACACTATGAAGGCAGTGGTAAGAGGAAACTTCATTGCATTGGACTCATTCATTAAAAGAATAAAAGTCAACAAATAAATGACCTGACATTACATCTCAAAATCCTAGAAAGAGAAGAACAAATCAACACCCAAAGTAGTAGAAGACGGGAAATAATTAAAATCAAGGCTGAAATCAATGAAATTGAAACAAAAGAAACAGTTCAAAAAATTGACAAAACAAAAAGCTGGTTCTTTGAAAAAATAAAAAAATTGACAAACCTTTAGCCATCGTAACAAAAAGGAGAGAGAAAACTCAAGTTACTAAAATTCATGATGAAAAAGGAAATATCATGACAGATACCACTGACATACAAAAGATAATTAGAAACTATTTTGAAAATAGAAAATCCCAAAGACATCAACAAATTTCTAGAGGCATATGATCTGCCTAAACTGAATCAGGAGGACATAGACAATTTAAACATATCACTTTCAAGCAAGGAAATAGAAGACACCATCACAAGCTTCCCAACCAAGAAAAGCCTGGTACCAGATGTATCTCAGCTGAGTTCTAGAAGACATTCAAATAATTAATACTAATTCTCCTCAAATTATTCCATGAAATAGAAAAGGAGTGAATCCTACCAAACTCCTTCTATGATGCTTATATCATTCTGATTCCAAAACCAAAGACACATCAAGGAAAGAAAACTTCAGATCAATATCCCTGATGAACATAGATGCAAAAATTCTCAATAAAATTCTGGTAAATCACATACAAAAACATGTTAAAAAGATAGTGCACCACAATCAAGTGGGGTTCATCACAGGGATGCAAGGTTGGGTCAACATACGGAAATCAATAAATGTAATTCATCACATCAATAGACTTAAAGACAAAGATTATATGATTATCTCAATAGATGCTGAGAAAGCATTTGACAAAAAACAGCAACTCTTTATGTTCAAAACACTAGAAAAACTAGGGATAGTAGGAACATACCTCAATATTGTAAAAGTTATCTATGCTAAATCCAAGGCCAACATCATTCTAAATGGAGAAAAATTGAAAGCATTCCCTTGAAAAACTGGAACAAGACAGGGATGTCCTCTTTCACCACTTCTATTCAACATAGTCATTGAAACTCTAGCTAGCACAATCAGGCAAATGAAAGAAATTAAAGGAATATGCATAGGAAAAGAAGAACTCAAACTACCACTATTTGCTGATGACATAATTCTGTATTTAGAAGATCCAAAAATTTCCACCAGGAAACTTCTAGAATTAATCAATGAATTCAACAAAGTAGCAGCATATAAAATCAATACCCATAAATCAAATGCTTTTCTATACATATGCAGTGAATCCACTGCAAGAAAAATTAGAAAAACCACCCCACTCATAAGAGTCTCAAAAAAAATAAAATATCTGGGAAGCAATCTCACAAAAGAGGTGAAAGACCTCTACAATGAAAACTACAGAACACGAAAGAAAGAAATTGAAGAAGACCTCAGAATATGGAAAGATCTCCCAAGCTCTTGGACAGACAGAATTAATATAGTCAAAATGGCTATACTACCAAAACTGTTATACAGATTTAATGCAATTCCTATAAAAATCACAATGACATTCTTCATAGAACTAGAAAAAACAATCATGAAATTCATTTGAAAAAATAAGAGACCCAGAATAGCCAAGGCAGTTCTTAGCAAGAAGAATGGAACAGGAAGCATCACAATACCAGACCTTAAATTATATTACAGAGCAATAGTAACAAAAAAAGCATGGTATTGGTACCAAAATATATGTGTAAACCAATGGTACAGAATAGAAGACACAGAGACAAACCCACTTAAATATGGTTATCTCATACTAGATAACAGTGCCAAAAACATACATTAGAGAAAAGATAGCCTATTCAACAAGTGGTGCTGGGAAAACTGGAAATCCATATGTAGCAGAATGAAATTGAACCTCTACTTCTTACCTTGCACAGAAATCAGCTCAAAGTGGATCAAAGACTTAGGCACTAGAAAAGAGATCCTGTGCCTAATAAAGAAGAAGTAGGCCCAAATATTCATCATGTTGGCTTAGGTCCCGACTTCCTGAATAAGACTCCTAAAACACAAGAAGTAAAATCAAGAATCAATAAATGGGATGGATTCAAACTAAAAAGCAAGCAAAGGAAACAATCAATAGTGTGATGAGAGAGCCTACAGAATGGGAAAAAAATCTTTACACATGCACCTCAGACAGAACACTAATCTCCAGGATCTATAAAAATTCAAAAAACTTAACACCAAAAAATCAAATAACCCAATCAATAAACGAGCTAAGGAATTGAACAGACACTTTACAGAAGAAGAAATACAATCTTATCAACAAATAAATAAAAAATTTATCAACATCTGTAGCAACTAGACAAATGCAAATCAAAACTACTCTCTAAGATTTCATCTCATGCCAGTCAGGATGGCAATTATCAAGAATACAAGCAATAATAAGTGTTTGCAAGGATGTGGGGAAAAAGATACATTCATACATTGCTGGTAGGACTGCAAATTGGTACAACCAATCCAGAAAGCAGTATGGAGATACTTCAGAAAACCTGGAATAGATACACCATTTGACCCAGCTATCCCATTTCTCAGTTTATACGCAAAGGACTTAAAATCAGCATACTATAGTGATGCAGCCACATCAATGTTTATAGCAGCTCAATTCATAATAGCTGAACTTTAGAACCAATCTAGATGCCCTTCAACAGATTAATGGATGAAGAAAATGTGGTACATGTACACAATGGAATATTAGCCTTAAAGAAGAATGAAATTATGACATTTTCAGGTACATGGATGGAGCTAGAGAATATCATGCTAAGTGAAATAAGCCAATCCCAAAAAAACAAAAGCCAAATGTTTTCTCTGATAAGCAGATGCTGATCCAGAGTGAGGCAGGAGGATAGAGAAGATGAAGGAACTTTGGTTTGTGTAGAAGGGAGTAATGGGAGGGTTGGAGTTGTGGGGATGGGAAGGACGGTAGAAAGAGACAGACATTATTACCCAATATACATGTATGATTACACTATTGGAATAACTCTGGACCATGTACAGCCAGAGGAATGAGAAATTGTACTCCATTTGTGCACTATATGTCAAAATGCATTCTATTGTAAAATTAATTAATTAATTAATTTAAAAAGATATCTAAAACATTCATTATTATAAAAGAATAAATTTCTATTATTTTAAGCAAAAACAAAAAAATATATAGGAGTTTTTGCCCTGGCATATTGTCATCCACTTGCAGCTAGAGCTAGAATTCCATTGATCTAGCTACCATTTATTCTCTTCATAATTCACAAAAGAAGACTGTGAAACTTAGTGAACGCCGTTACTAATCCTGTCAGGAGACGAATCTGATTTCACCAAAATTAAAGTATTTGTTTTCCACTGAAATGCTGGTATGAGTTGAAAACACATCACTGTGAAATTGGAAGACTTTAGCACTTACAGCCTCACAGTGACTTACTCAGCTGAACTACAGGTTACGACTCTACTTTGCTCACAACTGGAGGGTGCAATTTTTTTTTAAATATTGGGAAATGACCATTCTAATTACTGTTGAATGTCTCTGTTTAGAGAAGGTATAACAATCCAGTGCAAAATAGTACACATATTAAAAAAAAAAAAAAAGTGTCACCAAGCCAGTTAAGGGAGTGGTGAAAATTTTAAAAAGAAGACACTCCTGCCAAATGCTGCACTTGTGCCTGATTTCTCATCCTCTTTATAGATGCCTGGGGCTGTGCACACAGTCTCCTTCCTTGTCTCTAAATCTGGAGTGGGAGGGGGAAAGAAGAAAGAACTTCAGGCAGGCTCACACTTGCTCAGCAGTCAGTGAGAGCATAGTAGAGCCCTTGAGATAATCTGGGCTTTTTCTTTGGAAAACATCAGGTGACAATGGGCTCTTTTGCCAGGAACAGCAAGGTTGCCCTTACAGATTCTCCTTGTTGTAGTCTCTTGGCTACAAAGAACTGAGAAACTGCAGGAAACTGACAGTAGAAAGATAACAAGAGTAAATAAAGATAAATCCTCTTGGTTACTCATAGCCTATTACCTGTACAGAGTGTCCATAAAGAATTAAGAGGAACAATAGCGACCAGAAGAAAGAGAGAGGGAGTGGAAAAGAGAGAAGGAAGAAGAAAGGAAAGGGGAGATGGAGGAAGGATAAAGAGAAGGGAGAAGATGGTAAGGAAAGTAAGGAGATTTTGAGAGTGTATGCTGGACTTCTTCCTGGCTTCCCAGCTCCTGGATCTCTCCTGCTCCCTGAAGCCAAGGAAGGTCTCTGATGATTATCTCCCACCAAAACCTCTTGCTTAATTCTGTTATATAGTCAGAAGGTTACTTAATCACAGCCTCCCTTTTGAAATGAATGAACTCAGATTCCTAGGACAGAGCCTGGTAACTAAGTAAGAAGAGCAGTACTCCACAATTACTCATCTGCTAGGAATCTTAGAATACTAAACAAATCTCTTGGACTTGGTGTCATTTGTTGCCCTATTAAATATTTTGATTCAGTTGAAGGCTTCTGCTTGGCTCTTCTTGTTTCTAGCTGGTGATTGAATACTCCAGCCCCATCATGTATACCTGCTATCCTTTACTCTTAACCAGAGGATGAGACTCTCCATTCTTCCCCCACCCAGTCCACCTTGCTCCTCTAATTTATCCTGCTGTCTTAAGGCTTGAAAGTATAAGTGGAATTCTAACAGAAAAAAAATAAATAAAACAAAACTGTAGTTGATTTTGGTGCAGTGGTACATCCCTATAATCCCAGCCATTCAGGAGGCTGAGGCAGAAGGTTTGTAAGTTCAAGGTAAGCTAGTCAACTTAGTGATACCCTGTTTCAAAATAAAAAATAAAAAGGTAAAAAAGGCTGGATATTTAGCTCAATGGTAGAGCACCCCTGAACTCAATCCCCAGTAACATAAAAAGTAAACAAACAAAAAACCCACTAGTTGAAAAACCAAATTCAGTACCACAGCACATTAAAAGAATCATACACCTTTACCAAGTGGGATTCATCCCTGGAATGCAGGGATGGTTCAACAACAACAACAACAAAAATTCATGTGCTGTGGATGGAGTAAACAAGCAGAGGTTTCTATCCTCCTATCAGATAAAGTGGACTTTAAGACAAAGTTAATCAGAAGGGACAAAGAAGGATATTTCATACTGCTTAAGGGAATTAAACATCAATAATACATAACAATCATAAATACTTATGCTCCAAACAATGGAGCATCTACATATATCAAACAAACCCTTCTCAATTTCAAGACTCAAATAGACCACAACACAATAATACTGGGAAACTTTAACATGCCTCTGTCACCACTGGATAGAGCCTCCAAACAAAAACAAAACAAAGAAGCTATAGAAATGAAAAATACAATTGAAAATTTAGACTTAAGAGACACAATAGAATATTTCATCCATCAATGACTGAATACACTTTCTTCTCAGCAGCACACGAATTCTTCTCTAATATAGACCATGTCATCTATCACATGTGTTGGCATACCATTGCAATATTACTGTAATATATTTTTAGCATCTGTATGGTTATTTTGATAGTTCCATTGATATTAATTTTTGTGTTCTTGTTTTTTCTTTATTAGACTTGTTTGATTTTTATCAAATTTTACCTGTATTTTCATCTCTATTTCATGTATTTCTGCTGCTGCTCTTTTTTCCCTCTTACTACATAATTTAAAAATAATTTGATTGTTATTCTAGCTTCTTTCTGATACAAATACTTTATAAATGTTCATCTGAGAACCGTTTCATTCCAGAGATCCTGATATTTTAAGCTTTTATTATCACTTAGTTCAAAGCACTTTTTGTTTACTTTTCCTGTGTTTTCTTCCTTGACCTCTGAGATATTTATAAGTGCACCATTTAATTTTGAAATAGTTGATGTGGGGGTGAGGTTCTATATTATCTTAAGGTGACTGATTTCTAATGTAATAAATCATGCAGGAACACAGTCTGCACGATTTCACATTTTAAAAAAGTAATGGAAATGCTTTTTATATTGATTGTATTGGTTACATACATGTCAAAACTGATCAAATTGCATATTTCCAATATGTGCATTTTATTTTCTTCAATTTTACCTCAATGAAGCTATGGAGAAAAACTCTATGTGATGCACTATTTTGAATGAACAGCAGATGAAAATCACCTGCTCATCTTAACTAACGTAGAAAAACATTTGATAAAATTCAACACTTTCCCATGACAAAAAACACTTAACAAAAGTACTTAACACTTAACTAGCAACTGATGGTGATCATGTGGGGCAAAGGGCACACTCACACGTTGTTGGGACTGCAAATTAGTGAAACCACTCTGGAAAGCAGTATGGAGATTCCTCAAAAAACTAGGAATGGAACCACCATTTGATCCAGTTATCCCACTCCTCAGTATATATCCAAAGGACTTAAAATCAGCATACTACAGTGATGCATCCACGTCAATGTTTATAGCAGCACAATTCACAAAATAACTAAGCTATGGAACCAACCTAGGTGCCCATATCAACGAATGAATGAATAAAGAAAATAGTATATATACAATGGAATATTAGCCATAAAGAAGAATGGCTTTATGATATTTTCTGATAAATGGATTTATCTGGAAATTATCATGCTAAATGAAATAAGGTCATTTCCAAAAGCCAAAGGTCAAATGTTCACTCTGATATGTGATGCTAACCCAAAAAAGCAGGAGGGAAATTAGAGGTTCATTGGATTAGACAAAGGGGAATGAAGGGAAGGGAAAGGGGGATAAGAATAGTAGAGAGTGAAATGAATCTGATATAACTTTTCTATGTACACATATGAATACAACATCATGTGCATTCACAAGACTGAGATCCTAATTAGAATAAGATATATTACATGCTTGTATAAATATATAAAAATAGATTCTATTGTCATGTAAAACAAAAAAATTTTTTTAAAGAAAGGAAAAAACACACTAGCAACTGAATAAAATAACTTCAATAACCTCAAAGGCCATATATAAAAGGCTTCTGCTAACATAATACTCAGTGATGAAAATCTGAATCTGGAACAAAGCAAGAATACTCCCTTTAACCAATTGTATTCAATGATATGTAAGAACTTAAAGCCAGAGAAGTTAGCCAAAAAAAAAAATTAAAAAATCAAAATTGGAGAGGAGAAAGTAAAATTACTTCCCTTCAGAGATGATATGATCTTATACATAGAAAACCCCTAAAAAGAGTTTGAAAATAAAAATGAACAACTGGTAGAACTAATAAATAAATTTAGCAAAGTTTCAGGATGTAAACTCAACATGAAAAATTTTATTGTGTTTCTATAAACAATGAGCATTTTGAAAAGGAAATCAAGAATCAATCCCATTTGCAATACCATAAAAAACAACCTTAAGAATAAAAACCAGTAAGGTGGGATTTGCAAGAAAATAGATGTAACTGGAGACCATCATGTTAAGCAAAATAAGTCAAACTCAGAGAGTTAAGGGTCTTATGTTTTATCTCATATACAGAAGCTAGAGAGAAAAAGGGAAAGGAAAGGCGAGCATAGATTTCCCAAAAATCAAAGGGAAGTCAGTAGAGGAAAGGGACGAACAGGTAGGAGGTAAGGAGGAAAGGAAGAAGTTCTGGGGAGTGATATTGACCAAATTATATTGTTACATTGTGTGCACAGACCAATATGTAACAACAAACCCCATTAATAGGTACAACTGTCAGGAGCAGCAACTGAAATATGGATCTTGAACTATGACAAAGGCAATGGCTCTCTTGGGAAATCTCAGCAGAAGGCAATGATTTGAGACTGCCCAGTTACTATGGTGATGTCGTGTTCAATGGAAGGTTCTGTGGCAGCCACAAAGCTCTTCAGTTCTTGATCTTGAGGTTCAGATTCCAGTTTCTCAGGAGTGAAAGCTACAGGTGCAAGTTGATAATCATAATGGGGCTGTTCATACTTATGACCGTGGTTCTGCTTACTTTGAAGAAACTTTGTCACAATAAATCCTTTTGATGTTATACCTATATAATAAATGTACTAAGCTTATTGTGTGTCACTACCTCCCTAGCAGGGTTGTAGTCTACCTCCATGACCCAGCTTTTTCTCTATTTGTGTGTCTGTCTTTTCTCCACCCCTCACCATCTGCTCTGGGAACCTGAATTACTGGCCGTGAGGGCACAACATACAACTATAATGCACCACTAAAAAATATGAGGAAAAAAAAACAAATAGTGACAAAATTGTATGTTGGAAATTAAAAAAACATGGATTAAAAAAGATTAAAGAGACACACATAAAAATAAAACACGTCCTATGTCCATGGACTAGAAGATTTAATACTGTTAAAATGTCCATAATAACTAAAGTAATCCACAGATTCAATGCAATCTATCCCAATATCCCAATTGACTTTTTTTCAGCAATAGAAAAAAATCCAAAAATTCATACAGAATCTCAAAGGACTCTGAATAACCAGAACAATACTGAGAAAGAAGAACTAAGCTAAAGACCTCACACTTCATGATTTCAAAATGTAAACCTATATTAATCAAAATAGTATGGTAGTGGCATAAATAAGATATACAGACCAGATATATGGTTTACAAATATTTTCTTCCATTATGTAGGCTGCCTTTTCACGCTGTTGGTTTTTTCCTTTGTTATGTAGAAGTTTTAAAACTTGGTGTTTAAAGTTTTAAATATAATAAAGGTCCAGAAATAAACCCTCACATATGTGGTCAAATTATCTTCTACAAGAGCATCAAGACTATACAATGGGGAAAGGGTAGTCTCTTCAAGAAATGGTTCTAGGAAAACTAAGTATCTACTTGCAAAAGAATGAAGTTGGATTCTTACCTTTTACCATATACAAAAATCAGTTCAAAGTGGTTTAAAGGCCTAATGATAAGACCTGAAATTATACAACTACCACAAAGGAATATAGAAGAGATGCTTCCTGAAATTGGTTTTTACAGTTGGTTCCTGGACATTACAACAAAAGCAAATATTGACAAATGGGACTACACCAAGTTTTAAAACTTCTACATAACAAAGGAAAAAACCAACAGAGTGAAAAGGCAGCCTACATAATGGAAGAAAATATTTGTAAACCATATATCTGGTAAGGGGTTCAGATCTTAAAGAACTCTTAAACTCTATATTAATAAAACTAAAAAATCTTGATTAAAAATATGCAAAAGACTTAAATAGACATTTTTCCAAAGAATGTATACAAATAGCCAATAAGTATATGAAAAGATGTTCAACACCTCTAATTATTAGGAAATGCAAATCTAAACTATAATAAAATATCATTTCACACCTAGGAGAGTGGCCACTCTCAATAAAACTGTGAGTGCTGTTGAAGATGTACACTCATGGTAGGAATATGAAATGGTACGACCACTATGAAAAGCAGTATAAAAGGTTCCTCGACACATCAAAATGAGAACTTGTCTAGCCTGATATGGTGGTGCACACCTGTAATTTCAGCTACTTCGGAGGCTAAGCAGGAGAATCCCAAGTTTCAGGCCAGCCTCAGTAACTTGGCGAGGCCCTATCTCAAAATAAAAAATAAAAAGGGTTCAATCCCCAGTACCAAAAAAATAGACAGGTGATAGATAGATAGACAGATGATTGATAGATAGATAGATAGATAGATAGATAGATAGATAGATAGGTAGGTTAGTCTATGATCCATGTGTGATATACACACACACACACACACACACATATATATCCCATTAACCCTGTACTACTCCCTGCAATTTGTCTCCTTCCTTTCTCTGCCAGGTTTTCAAAAAGCAGTCAACATTCATGTTCTGCTTCCATTTCCCTTGACAAGGTCAACAATGACTCTATACTATCAAATCTAATGAACATATTTAAGTCTTTTTAAAAAAATATTGTTTTAGTTGTTGATGAACCTTTAATTAATTTATTTATATGTGGTGCTGAGAATCAAAACTAGTGCCTCACATATACTAGGCAAGTGCTCTACCACTGAGCTACAACCTCAGCTCCATATTTGAGTCTTTATTGTAAAAATTATTCTGTTGATTTCTTCCCACATTTCCTTTGTAGCTACTATTATCTCTATTAATCTTAAAATATTGGTGCTCCAAGAGTTCATTTTCAGTCAATAGATGCTTTACACTGTGTAATTTCAGCCACTCTTGTAGCTTTAACCTATATAAAGATGAGTCCCTAATCTATATCTCTGACTGAGACATCTCCCCAAACCTTCAGGCACATATGTACCTTATAAGTACCTTGCACTAACCAAATTGTTCACTCAACATTTCCATCTGGATGCCTCATGGGAAAATCAGATTCACAAGGTTCAAAGTAACTCAACAAATTTCATACAAAGCTTTCTCTTTCTGTAGAAACAATCTTCATCTGATTAGATAAGCTAAAAACTTGACAATTACCTTTGAATCTTTGAACTTTTTCACCCTAGCCTCTCTTTTAAGAGTATTAAGTGTATCTAACTCTTTTAAAATAAAATACACCAAGAATCCTTTATTTTCTTATAGCTTCCTATAATGTCCGAATCTGGATTTCTCAGGGGCTTCTGATTTTGCTGACTAGTAGCAAGTCTCTCACTCAAAACTGAAGTACAACTCCATTGGAAAAAATAAATAGTTGAAAACCTACTAAATATGACTAAGATATAAAATGATCTGCATCTCATTTCTACATCAATGCATTCACCAAAAACTTACATTATAGATTTTTTGGATTAAAGGGAAAACATTGACAGTTAAAATTGTTATCTCAATTTTAAAATAAAATATACCACTTTCAGCATAAAAATGGAACAGCTGATTCTACAATACAGAATGAAATAAGAGTTCATTGAAACCAAAGATATTTTGAATAAAATTTGGATGTTGACCTTTGATAAAAAAACTGCAAAAGTAATATACATAGTATTTCCAGAAAGTAAGACACAGTTCTGAAAAATTCTAAGGAAGCTCATATTCCACTATAAATTTTTGAAGGAAAAATCTTGCTGGTTTTTCCTTATTTTGATAGCCTATCCTATTCAGCATTCAAATACAAATATGAAAACTACCATAGGTATTGTGTGCATATACAAATATATAACAAATAATTCCATTGCTATATATAATTATAATGCACTAATTTAAAAAAAGAGAAAAAAAATCAGTAAAAAATAAAAAGGAAAACTACCATAGAAATCATCTAATTCTGGTAATTATACCTCTTCACTATCTCTCAGAATTGATCATGCTACTTTCTGCTTAAAATTCTCCAATGGCTTTCCATTGTACTTGGCATCAAATGAATATTTCAAGGTTCCATCTATTCTACCATCTGTCCCTCTCACATAGCTTGGCCCTTCTTACAATGAGCTCTAGATACATTGTGCCTCTTCCTTATTCACAAACACTCCAGCTCATTCATATCTCAAGGTTGTGCCACTTGAAGTTTCCTCTTCCTGGAACTGTCCCTGCCAGTTCTTTTCGAGGCTAGCTCCTCGCTCATATCCATTTCTCAACACAAAAGCCACCTCTGAGAGCCCTTTCCAACCACTAAACCACCTAATCCTGACCCACTTCTCTCAACAAGCAGATCCTTTGGACACATCATTCTTTTATTTTCTTCATGGCATTTACAACTGTTTGAATCATTTGATTTGTGTGTTTGCTCATAATCTATCACCTCTATTAGAATAAATACTTATAATTTTAGAAATGTATTTGTTTAACTTGGTCTATCTCCCTACTAGAATTTAAATTTTATGAAAGTCAGGATTTATACACATGCTATATAGCCAATTCCAGTCCCCTTCAGATGGTCATATATATATTTTTCTCTCACCTTCCTGGCCCAATTCCATGAATGTTCCAGGATGCTTTATACCTTCACTAAAATATGATAAAGACCAAAACAAAATAGAACTATTCCCATTCACTTTTCTGAGACAACAGTGGTGCTCTCAGTTCTGAGTGATGCTAAGAGTATCAGGACCCTTACAAGGGAACTGCCATGCTCAAAGGAATGTTCAATATTTATTAGGCACCTTCTATGTGCCCTGTACTATATTAAAGGCTATGTGTTAAATTGATAAATTTAGCCCTATCTCTAGCCTAGCAAGAGCTCATACTTTTATCAGGGAAGACACAAGCAACTGTAACTGTGATAATCAAATATCTTAAATAACCAGGGAAAATTCTGATAGTGCTAGGTCATGTTTCCTCATTTGTGATTTGGTCTAGCTTGACTTATAATGATAACTTTAGCATGATATATAGTTGTATCTTGTTTATATGGACAAATTTATTAGGAATATAGAAGCAGCAATTAACTCTGATGGTAGGATCAAGGGAAACCTCACAATGGATTGTCAGTTGTATCTTGATGTAAATACAGAATTTTTTCCCAAATGCAGAAGATCATTCAAATAAAAAAAAAAGAGCAAATGAAAAGAAAAGAGATGGATCATAAACAAGAGGTGGGAGAACCCACAAATAAAAAGGCTATAGAATGATAGGGCTTGTGGCAAAGGACCTTGAATGTCAGGATAAGGAATGTTGATTTCCCTTTCTCCCTCCAATTCACTGGTTCTCTAAAAATGTGCTACACTGGCAGATTAAGAATCACCTGGGAAACTTGCTTAAAATGAATATTCTCTGAGTCAGATCTGATAATCAGATTGAGGATATTTTTCTTTTATATTATTGATGCATATCAATTATACAGAATAGTGGGTATCATTGTGGCATTTCTTAATTGGTCCCTGAAATCTTCCCAGGAAATTCACATGATCAGCCTCTCTTGAAATTGTAACTTTAGAAAAATGAATTAAGCCCTTTTTAGTCTTGCTTGACTGGGGTCACAAAGATATAAAACTGGTAGGTTTGACCTTGGAGACTTCCTAAATAGGGCAGGAAGTCAACTGGTTACCCTACATGCATCAGAGTATGGGTGTTGCAATTTGGTGTTGCAACCCATTGCCCAATGTGCTTGGACACTCAATGTCAATTGGGCCTCTTATCTTCTTCCATCCTGTCCCACACATGCCTGGTACATATAGCTGGGATTCTGTGTCAATGTCAGCATCAGTAATCTAGTCTGACTAAATCTAGAAGCTTCTACAAAAACCCTGAATTGCTTGGCTAGAGCCCAACAACCTACCAAATCTTAACGCTCTCTTTTTTGTGGTTCTGGCTCCTACTTGTTAGTGAGGGTCTTAAACCAAAACAGAGAGACACAGGTCCTTGCCAGAATCATCCGCATTGTGAAAATAAAGGCTTTCAGCAGGACGCTGACATAACTGGATCCGTGTTTCAGCAAGGTGGGTTACAAAAACCCAGGAGAAATTGCAGGAAAACATTTCGAAGGCTGTTGTAGTAGTTTGGGAAAATAGTGAAGAATTGATCACATATTTGACAGAGGTAAATATGTCACCAAGGTATCCAGCTTTATGAAGTGATTTATCAGCTGGATCAGGTATTTTGCTTCTATATCTTTGTTCCCTGGTTTTTAACTGCACTCAAAGATTTCATGCATGGGGAAGCACCATTATTAATTTGTGTCACTGTGTATCATAGTCCATCTGTATAGAGCACTTTAAGTTCCATGACATCAAATATTTTTCCCTTAGCTTAAACCAGTTTTCTCCACCACAAATAACAAAAAAACATAAAATGTATAAAGCAATCATTTTCAGCCACCAAAAGTAATACTATGATTCTTACCCCAAAGTATTATCCCTTGAAATGTTATTTTAGAAAAATAAAAAATATATATATAGTTTATCTTAGAGGTGAGACTCTATTCAAGTCTACTAACATGAAAATAGAACAATAAAAAAATAGTGGCAGGTTATCAATTCTTCTGTTGTGTTTTCCCCCCACATAAGCACTCCAGCTTTATTTAACAAAGCTACTTCTGACTAATTTGAACAGCTGTGTGTTACTTTAATATTTGGCTTGGAAGACAATTTTTTTGGTAAAAATAATACAAAGTCATGCTTTTAGAATATTTATTTTTCCTGAGATTCTGAGAGATATGTATAGATTTAAAGGAACAACTGCAAATTTATATTTATATTTACTCTTGGACCTGAGAATTGTCATTCCATTGACTGAACTATCATCCTTAAAAAGACACACTAAGCAAGGCATGGACCTGCATTAACAGCAGCTCAGGAGGCTGAGGCAGGAGAATCATAAGTTCTAGTCTGTCCTGAGCAATTTGGTGAAACTTTGTCTCAGTAAAAAGGGCTGGGGATGTAATATACTAGGCTGTCAATTGTACTATCTTGGTTTCTTGAAAAACTATGCTGCCTCCTTCACACTGCCTAAAGTTCTTAAATAGAACCAATAGTGGTGGGAAGGGAGTTACTAGCTCCCTACTCGTTATCACATCCCCTGCCAAATAACAATTGCTAGACTGGTTTTCCACAATCCAAATTCAGAAGCAGTAATATTCTTCTTTGTTCAGATAAATTCAGGAGAAAATAATAAAATAACATAAAATTAACAACAGGTATGGCCTGATTCACCTCCACCTAACGAAGAAAAAAAAAAAACTTCAACACCTACATGTAAGAACAAAGCTCCACTGCAACAGGAATTTGAATTGAAAGCCAGTTTTCAAGTGATAAGAGTTTGGAATTAATTACCTTATGCCAAAATGCAAAGAAACTCCGCACAGGCTAGGACTTGATGGGCTGTTGGAGGCTTTACATGCCCTTTCATTTCTCTCCAGCTGGTACTTAAAAGTAGAAATGGCAGGCATGTTACTACATTGCTTTTGCTATCTTATTCCCACTAATGTCACCTGAACCCAGAGTTCTCAGGACATTTTAAAAGAAATACTTCTATAGAACAAAACTAGAATTGCATTATCTTTTTAAAATGCTCGTTTTCAGTAAAATTCTGTGTAATTGGGAGCAAATCCAGTTAAATTATGCCCAGGAAGAAGAGAGGGATATCAAAGTGCTATCACATTTATGTTCCAAGCCCTCACAAAGTCACATCAGCACATTTTCTTTTTTTTTTTTCCAGCGGGGGCCATCCCCAGCCCTATTTTGTATTTTATGTAGAGACCAAGGTCTTACTGAGTTGCTTAGTGCCTCGCTTTTGCTGAGGCTGGCTTTGACCTCATGATCCTCCTGCCTCAGCCTCCTGAGTTCCTGGGATTATAGGCATGTGCCTATTTTCAGCTCATTTTCAGTCCTTACCATAGGCACAGATATTGGCCCCATGTCATGAAGATGGTAACTGAAGCTTGGAAATGTTATGTCATCATCATTTCAGGGGCAAATGACTAATGCTAGGCAGAGCCTGGTGAACAGGACACGGCCGACCTCAAAACCAAAGTTTGTCCCTCAAAACCAAAAGTTTGTCCCTCGTCCCCCTGGCTCCCAAGTACCAATCCCTGAACTGGTGCTAGCCCAGGCCCTACCAAGACCCACCTGGGCACTCTTGTAAAAATGCATGGGTCATAGGCTCCAAAAAATCTAACTCAGTAACTGTACATGGTGACCTGGGAAACTGTGTTCTTGTTTCGGTGGTCTTTTAAAAATGTCCTTGAGTTGGGACTTAAAGAATGCTTCCTTACATTCATAAAATGAGAATGTATTTTTGGGACTAATTTATCACCCACATTAGTCTTGATTCTAAACTCCAGTTTTCTGAAGATTCAAGACTATTTTTTTTTAAACTTCTCAGTGGCTCACAATGCTAGGGCTTCTGACACTCAGGATAAATTCCCCATCTGACATTTGTAGATTTACTGTACCTCCATAACTTTATTTTAGGTGTAGGTCTGTACATGTATTTCAACCAATTTTCTAAAATATGTTTTCCTAAGATAATTTTTGCTTCTTGTTAAGGGCTCTGTTGAGCATCTCCTGGGGACCTGAGATGGAACTTTTTCTATTACTCTGTTCTCCAGTTAGAGGTTCTTTATGTCCCTATGTCTGAGTCTTAAAAGGTCTTTTCTCCTTCTCATTCATTCCTTTGTTATGAAGTGGTCCACAGCTGGACTGAAGCAGGGTTCAACAAATTACAACCCAGGAGCCAAAAGTAGCCTCACACTTGTTTTGTTAAATTAAACTTTATTGGAAAGCAACCATGCCCATTCATTTGCTTATCTCTGGCTGCTTTCACACATCATTGGCAAAGTAGCCAGAAGTAGACAGAGACCAGGTAGTCTCCAAAGTCAGAAGTATTTACTCTTTGGTCTGTTACGGTTTGAATGTGGTTTGTTGCCAGGGGCTCATGCAATAGAAGCTTGATCCCTAGTTTGGGAGTGGGTGAACCTTTAAGAGAAGATGGAACTTTTAAGTACCTGGTGGAAGGTACTTAAGTCATTGGACTGCTTCCCTTGGAAGCAATTAAGGTAGTCCTCATGGAACCCTGAGTTCTCTTAAAAGCAGGTTGTCATAAGAACAAGCGCAGCCTTTGAACTACTCTGACTTCCTGTCTGGTGATATGATCTCTTCTTCTCACACGTGTTCCCATCATGATGCCACCCACCATTAAGCCCTCACCAGAGGCTGAACCAATGGGGCTACCTGATCTTTGACTTTTGGCCTCCAAAACTAACACACACATGACTGTGTATAGAAAGTTTACTGATTCCTGAATGAAAGGAAAATTTCCAGTGAAAATATCTATGAAATTTTCTTCTAACAGAGAAACACCACATGTAGTTCCAGGATCACCTCAAACTGCATATTCTGTGAGAATTTTGACATTTGCCTAATTTTCTTTATTTTTAACCATTCGGTTGAGGACACAACATACAAATTATTGTTTCAACCTCATGTTTGGAATTTACTGATTATTAAAGAAGTAATATATGGACTTAAAAATGATATAAAGTCTTGTCAATAAAAAGTCATTCTTTAAGTGAGCATGGTGGTACATACCTATAATCCCAGTGACTTGGGAGGCTGAGACAGGAGAATCACAAATTCTAGACCAGCCTCAGCAACTTAGCAAGTCCTTTTCTCAAAATAAAAAATGAAAAGGGTTGGGATATACCTTAGAAGTAGAGTGATTACTGGGTTTAATCCCTCTCCCACCTCCCACGCTAAGTTGCTTAGCGCCTTGTTTTTGCTAAGGCTGGCTTTGAACCCGCAAAAAGTTATTCTTTAATAATAGTGAATCATGAGATACATGATTAAGCTACATGTATAAGAGAAAGTAGTATTGAGATCATTTGAATCTCTATAAATTTGCTATAATTTTCTGACATAATTCGTAACCTTTCATCTGCTAAAATAAACCTCAATGTCACCAATATGTAATTTGTGTTGCTGAGAACAAAAAGAAATGACTTATTCGTTTACTTTTTCCCAAGCCATCCGGATATTCAATGATGATACAAAATGTATACCTTAAAAACAACCAAAAACGTGTCTTTAATAAAATATTAACCCAGGAACATAAATTTTTAGAAAAAACACTCATTTCTTTCAATGAAAATCAGAAGCAGTATGGCTTATTTAGTAATGAGTAAAACCTTGTTGCTTTTTTCAAATTTCATGAAAGTTACTAAGAAAATCTTTCAGTTTCATATTCAGGTGGCATTTAAAAGCAAGCTGAAGGGCTGGGGTGGTGGCTCAGTGGCAGAGTGCTTGCCTCGTAGGCGTGAGGCACTGAGTTCGATCCTCAGCACCACATAATAATAAACAAATAAAGATATTGTGTCCATCTACAACTAAAAAAAAAATTTTTTTAAATAAAATAAAAGCAAGCTGATAAGTGAAGTAAGCCAATCCCCAAAAACCAAAGACCAGTGTTTTCTCTGATTAGTGGATGCTGATCCATAATGGGGGTGGGGTGAGGTGGGGAGCATGGGAAAGATGAAGGAACTTTGGATAGGGCATGTGAGTCAGAAAAAGGCTGAAATAAAATGGACATCATTACCCTAGGTACATGTATGAAGACACGAATGGTGTGACTCTACTTTGTATACAACCAGAGAAATGAAAAATTGTGCTCCACATGTGTACTGTGAATTGAAATGCATTCTGCTGTGTTAAAAAAATTAATTAATTAATTAAGAAAAGTAAAAGCAAGCTTAGTGAGGTGTGGTGGTGCACACTTCCAATCCCAATGACTTAGGAGGCTGAGAGAGGATGATCACAAGTTTCAGGCTTGACTCAGCAACTTATCAAGACCCTGTCTCAAAATAAAAAATAAAAAGGATGAGGATATAGCTCAGTGGTAATGAACCCCTGCGTTCAATCCCCAGGACCAAAAAATGAAAGAAAAAAAAAAAAAAAAATCAAGTTGGCCTGTACTTGACTCTGTCCCTTGTCTTTGTGCTCCCTTTGCCTTTATATTTAAAAGTACCAGTGCGCCCTCTTGTGGTATGTGGTATGTTGCAACTGCTTTCTTTTTGTTTGGTTGGGGTTTTTTGTTTTGTTTGTTTTACTACTAATTGAAAAGTTTGGTATGGACCCATTAACTTTCGTGTAACTCATTTTACAAGACACCACCCTACCTTATATTTCATCTGTAGTTGATTCATATAGACTAATAAGCAATCATACATACTTTTTCTTTTTCTTTTTCTTTTTGGTACCAGGGAATAAACTCAGGAGCACTCAACTACTGAGCTACATCCCCAGCCCTATTGTATTTTATTTAGAGACAAGGTCTCACTGAGTTGCTTAGCGCCTTACTTTTGCTAAGGCTGGCTTTGAACTCGCAGTCCTCCTCCCTCAGCCTCCCAAGCTGCTGGGATTATAGGCGTGCGCCTCTGGGCCTGGCCAATCATACATTCTTGAACTTGCAGAATGTACTGCTAAAACATAGAGAATATGATTATCACACCCACTGTGAGTTAATAGATTTAACAGTAATAAACCTGCCATTCATTTTTGGTCCATAGGACTACTTTGCACAAGGAAAGTGTAAAATTATCATATGTTCTTGCATGTCAGGAGTTATAAAGAACTTCTGTCTATTCTACCTTCCAATTTGAGAATGTGAATACATAAATAAGTGTAAACAATTTTATCAAAAGCACATGAAAATTATCCTAGGTAGAAGAAAGAAAAAATTTTGTTAAAGTCAAATCTACATCCCATTGTCTGGCTGCCACCTTTCAAGGGGATCTTTGGGTACTTATTCTGGCTACTTGACTTTGTGAATTCATTGGTTTAGGATAAAGTGCAAGCCCCATGGATCCACTTGATTATATTCTGGCACTTGTGAGAACAACAACCTGTGATATCACCACTAGACATAACACATATTAATTTCTCTTTTGTTACCTAAAAATAGGTTTAAGCTCCTCCTTCTTTCTGTAATATCCACTGGAAGTTCAGATCTGGGAATCCAGATTGCTTGGACTTTTTTTTTTAACATATGCAAGTCCCACCCTTTACTGGTGTTGAGGCTCATAAAACAGTACCCTAAAGTATGGCCATTGGCAGGCTAAGTACTTTGCATGTAAGGTGCTTGGAAGATCTCAGAAGCAAGTTTTCTCTGACCTTCTCTGCCCTCCTACCTCCCACCACTACCTCTCCCTTGAAGCAAGTAGAGTCACAGAAACCATAACTTCTCTTCTTCAAAATAAACCCTGAGGCCTAGAAAGGTTCCTTTCTCCTTTCTCCCTTAAAGACCCTCATTTCAAAGGGTCCTGCCCCATCCTCTGAAGGAGGCATGCTATACAGGGAAGCAAGAAGAATTTGAACAGACAGGACTTACTGGGTTTGCTCCTCAATCTATTCTCATTAGGTCATTTTGTCCAATCACATTCTATATAGCTATACCTTCTTCATTGAACCTAAGCATAAAAACAGGTAAGTTTTCCTCAGTCTTTGGGTCCTTTTTCCTAAAGGCTCATGTGTCACATAAAAGTTTGATTAAATAAATTTGTTACGTTTTATCTTGTTAACCTGTCTTTGGTTACCAAAGTGTGGGCCCTGACCCTTATGATGAAGCAGGGTATCACGCACATTCTCACCTCCATACCAGCTCAACTGAGATCTCTTGGGCAATTTACTTCACAGCTCTCTGCTTTAATTCCTCGTCTGTAAATGGAGATATTAATAATGGTATCTCATATAACTGTCATAAGGATAAAATACAATAATGAAGTTAAGGTATCTGAAATGATAGTGGGAACATAGGAAAAGTTTCATAAATATTATAGTTAGTATGATTTCCAGATTTTCTGAATATATTCTTACTCTCTATTCTCTTAATAATCCTCCTTTCCTTTGATCACTTTTCTAGTACATGTATGGTCTGTTTTATTCATTTTTTGTGTGTGTGTTTGCCTTTGCTTACTGTGTGGCAATGGAAAAGCTAGATTTTAAAGTTTGGGTTCCTGTTTCAGAAGTTGATTTATTGCTATTTCTAATACAGGAAGACTGTGTTAAAAGGCCAATACCTAGAAATGTAAATGGTGGAGTATTTTTATGCTACTCAGGTATGAATCTTTGGACACGCTTTTTATTGGAGAGCTGAAAGAAATGCCTCCTGATAAGATGTTTTACAAGTAGGGACAGCATTATAAGTAAGAATCTATTATTCATCTCCCCCTGCCCGTGGTCAAGAGATTCTTTTACGTTTATCTAGAAGTTTCTATAGCAAGTTGGTTTTGTGAATTAAAAAATTGTCACACCATGTATTACTTTTGCTTATTATTATTATTATTATTTTCGTTTATGGCAGTGCTGGGATTCGGATCCAGAGCTTTTATTTGTGCTACACATGTTCTTTACAACTAAGCACATGTCCAGTCCTGTCTGTCCATTTCAGGAGAAGAAAAATAAACATTGAGTATAATATGATATCACTGGATGGAACAGATACTCGAGCTATTTGAGGGTGTTCCCCTGTTCACATCTTCATAGAGCATCAAGAGTGAATTTCTAGGCCAGCTCTTGCTGAACAATGCTAATTTAGGAAAACTCTTTTTTTGTTTCCCTAGCAATGCTATAATATAATGTCAAAATTCTTAAATTCAGAATTGGGGACTAAATATGCTTCATGATTCTTTTTATACAACTTGTATTTGGAAGAGTTTCAAACTCCTCATTAGATTAGTTGAGCCCAAAGTATGCTTATGAGAGAGAGAGACAAAGAAAGTGAGTGAGAAATGCTTTTCAAGCAGGTAACTCAAATCATATTAATAGATTTCTACCTATGTCCACCCTGGCATCCACGACTGTTGTCTGTTACCTAGGAATTTAAATGTTGATCAGCAAGTTATGATCACTTTAGTAACTTGAAGGCCAATGGAACATTGAAAATGAGAAGGTGCTAAATTTGGATCAGAGTGAGTATATGTCCCATTATCAATCCTTCTATAGGAGCTCATTTTCTTCAACAAATCTCTCTTATATATTATGTGAAAGACCTTTTTTCTCTTTTGTTGAGATTTTCAAAACTGTTCAGCTTGCCTAATAAGTGTTAGGCTATGGGTTCCATCACTAGCACTCAAAAATACAGAAACCAAACCAAACAAAAAAACTGGCCAGGTATGATGGTGCCAGCTGGTAATCTCAGTGACTGAGGAGGTTGAGGCAGGAGGCTCAACCTCACAAGTTCAAGGCTAGCCTCAGCAACTTAGCAAGACCCTATCTCAAAATAAACAAATAAAAACGGCTGGGGATGTAGCTCAATGATAAAGTATCCCTGGGTTCAATCTCTAGTAGAAAAAATGAAGTTCAAATTATCAATTTTGGTTCCTTTTTGTCTTGGTTTTAGTAATAATTAGGGTTGCCGGGCATGGTGGCACATGCTTGTAATCCCAGCAGCTCAGGAGGCAGCGAGGGTGTGAGCAACTCAGTGAGACCCTGTCTCTAAATAAAATACAAAATAGGGCTGGGGATGTGTCTCAGTGGTTGAGTGCCCCTGAGTTCAATCCACGATAGCACACCAAAAAAATTAGTGTTGTTTTTTCAAACCATAACTTAAAATAACCATGTCCCTATGTTATGTAGTTTTCATTGTATAATAAATAACACAAATGTCTTTTTTCCCCCTAGATACATGCTTTTAAATACTCATTTTTTTTCTTTTAGGTCACAAAAACACCATCTGACCCATATTGTGACTGCCATGCTGTTGCTGGCATGTTATAGGATTTTAGTGCTTTTTGTGGTATTAACTTCCTACTCATAAACAAACAGCCTTCAAACAACCCAGATGAGATCAAACAGTTGGCATTTATATTTTCTAGGTGTCAGAAAGGAGAACTTAATCCTGCAAAGTTAAGTGCCCTTAGGAGGGAAAAGTGAACATGTGGATGCTTGGCTTCAAAGACACAACTATCTTCCATCTCAGTTTAGTGTTTCCAAACTCCAGGCAATCTTTTTATTTTATTGTTTTTAATTTTTTTCTCCATTCCCTTTCCCTCCTCACTCTCTGAATTATAATTAGGGATCTGCACGGCAGATCTGACCTTCACTTGTGCTCATTTTTAGTAATATACAAAGTCTAATAGAAGATTCTTCTGCTTCTCCACAAATGACTGATTCTTGTTCTTTGGCATTCCCGACACAAGTCTGTGGGGTATTGGCAACTGTCTTACAAACAATAAACTCCTGAATATGGACTTCATTCCAAGTAGTGCAAAAGCATGTGTTGTTGGCTATACATCATGCTTCGTCTATATCCTGTTGCTGTCTAAAAATAACAAAAGCTCAGAATCCAGCTCTTTACTAAGAGTTTCAAAAGCTGACCATCTTTGGGTTGTGTCTCTGGGAGAGATGGATGAAGGGCAGAAAGACTGCATAGTCATCCCTCAGTGTACACAGGGGATTCACTCCAAGACACCCCATAGAGGCCAAAATCTATAGATTTTCAAGACCTTTATATGAAATAGTTTGTATTTGTACTATAACATACGTGCATCCTCCATATACTTTAAATCAACTCCAGATTACTTATAGTACCTAATACAAAGTTAATGCAATGTAAATAGTTATAATATGTTCTTTAGGGAATAATGACAATTTTTTAAATCTTTATATATTCTACTACAGATGCCATTTTTTTCAAACGTTTTTGATCCATGAAACCCATGGATGTATAACCCATGGATAGGGAAGGTCAACTGTATTTTCTTTCCAAAAAAAATTCCCAGACAAGAGCAGTTACTTCCCATTGATCAGAATTAGGCAGTAAATGAGAGGTGCTGTGCTTTTATGATTCAACAGGACAACCTGGATATAGTTCATAATAACCTAAACCTAATGCAGACACAAAAGGAGTCCTGAGGATGTCTCAAGGTAAAATACTTATTTTTCAATATGGTGCCTGGCAGTACTTACTGAATCTGCCTTCAGTAGGCACCTGGGAGGCTCTTTTGTCTGCAATCATCTTCCTCTCCTGGCCTCACTAAAGATGCCTATACCCTTCCCAGGGGTGCCGGCTCTGTCTTGGGAGTGGGGTGAGCAGTAAGATCCTTGAGGTCATGGTAACTGGTTTTCCCAGAAAACTCAATATCCACATGCTTGTGTTCTCTCTCCTAAGAAGAAGCCTATACATTTCAGATTCTTCTAAGTGGAACATTTAAAATAAAGATGAACCCTTTTTATTGTAGCATTGCCACTGCTGATAGCATAACATATTTAATGTGTTTAAAATTTATTTCACTAGAAAATATATTACAAAAATTCCATAGGAAGGAAGAAAGAAAATAATTTAAATATATTCATTTAAGAAATCCAAGCTGGGCACAGTACATACTCCTGCCAGCCATTTGGGAGGCTTAGGTAGGTGGAACACAAGTTCAAGGTCAGCCTCAGTAATTTAAGGAGACCCTCAACAACTTAATGAGACCCTGTCTCAAAACCAAAAATAAAATAAAATAAAAAATCTGGAGATGTAGCTCAATGGTTAAGCATTCCTGGGTTCAATCCCCACTGAAGAAAGAAAGAAAAGAAAGAAAAGAAAAGAAAGAAAGAAAGAAGGGAGTGAGGGGGGGAGAGGGAGAGAGAGGGAGGCAGGAAAGGGAAGGGAAGGGAAGGGAGGAAAGGAAGGAAAGACAGGAAGAAAGGAAAGAAGGAAGAAAGGAAGGAAGTAAGAAAGGAAGGAAGAGGAAAGTAAAGGAAGAGGGGGGTGGGCAGAGGGAAATCTAAACATGAACTAGTACACTCTTTAAACCAAGAATTATAGTAGATGCTGGGGCTACTGAGATGAATAATTTACAGCCACAATGTCAATATCTATGAATTCAGAATTTCACTGGGGATGTGTTGAAAGTGGTAAACACACATATAAAAAATTAATGGTGATGTGGTCCTGTAAGAACTTGCATCTAGGTATGAACGAAGTGTTGTGTTAGCTCTGAGGAAGGCACTATTCCCTGGAAGAGCATCAGCAGGTGGGAGGCAGGCACAAGAACACAAAGAAAAGCATGTACCTTGATTAATTTTCCTAGGTCAGAGCATCCCCATAGCCAACTCCAAAGTGGACCTGTACCCTTTTACACAGTGATTCTCATTCTTCACCTGATGCTTAGTGACTATGGAACGGACAAAGTCATGGGAACCCAAGAGTGGAGAAACAGGAGGAAAAAGTGGCACAGTTTTGGATATGGCTCTGTTCTTTAGACTACTTTATGGTATATTAGTTTGACAGGGCTGCCATAACAAAGGACCACAGACTGAGTGGCCTAAACAGCAG
>PVHX01011829.1:0-62190 GCA_004024805.1 Geosciurus inauris
TGGGGTACTGGGGATTGAACTCAGGGGCACTCGACCACTGAGCCACATCCCCAGCCCTATTTTGTGTTTTATGTAGAGACAGGGTCTCACTGAGTTGCTTAGCACCTCGCCGTTGCTGAGGCTGGCTTTGAACTTGCGATTCTCCTGTCTCAGCCTCCCTAAGTGCTGGGATTACAGGCTTGAGCCACCGCGCCCGGCTACCATGTTCATTTATGAAGTACTTTTGCATATGATTTCATATTGAACACTTACAGCAACCAACCATGCGTTAAGCAGTTCACATAGTTGTGTCCCCATTTTTCAGGTAAGGAAATAAGGCTCAAAAAGATAGGCTGAAGACCAGTCTCTTTCCCTCTAGTGGGTGCTCTCTAAACACCTTTGTTGCCGCTGCATTCTCTTTTACTCACATCCATCCCCACCACACTCCAGACAGAGCCTCCGTGGCCTACTCTGAACCTTAGCAGAGAACCAAATATTTGTCACCAGTTCTTAGCCTTGGAAAGAGTTCTTACTGGCCTTGATACATGAATATGTTTTTTGAGCTGCCAGTGATGGGCCTGAGCTTCAGAGGAGTCAGCTGCTAGGAATGAGCTGCTAGACTCAGTATATGCTCAGGGGGGGAACACTGTTGCCCAGGAGCAGGTCCACAGGCAGGATGGAGGGAGGGGCTTCATGTCAAGGCTTCTAGTTTACAAGTTTCACTTGCTTAGCAGAATGAGTAAATTTTCTAACCTCTGTGTGCCCTGTTGCCTCATTTGATAATGGCAACAGTATTTCTCCTCTTACTGCATCATTGTGATAGTTAAGAATATAAAGTAAAGGTAAGCAAAAGGAGCTATGATTCGGTAGAATTATTCTTAGAGAAGGCCAATAGAGAGCCTTCTCAGAGCCTGAGTTTCATTTTCCTTCTAGGCCTGTACTTTCATATAGGAGAGAATCCATTAGGTGAAGAATTTTCTGGAATGTATTCCCTACATTATTTTTTTGCCACCATGTGTATACAAGTTATAGGTCTTCAGATTTTGTTACATTTTGTAAAAAGAGCTTTGTCTTTTGTGGTAAAAGCAATGTTACATGCTAGAGGGAGACAGCTGAGACAACAATATGTTTTTCCTTCAGTGTCGGATCCTTACCTCAATTCTCTCAAGCCAAAGCTCTGTGTGTGTCTCTGGAACCAGAGCTACTTGTGGCTGGATCCTTTATTGAAGGATCTTGGTGGCTGCAGATCCCCCATGGAAGTCTTACTAGAATCTCAGGTCCTTTTGTGTGTTTAAGGAGTTACCTAACCAATGTCCTACCCTCAGCTATCCTCTACCCACCCTTTGGCAATTCCTGGTTGGGGCCAGATAGGATGTAGCCTTACCTGTGGTTTTATTTTCCAGTGCTGCTGTTAGCATACATGAAAGGGAATGCCAACTTGTGCCGTGCCATCGTGAGAGCTGGGGCTCGTCTTGGGGTGAATAATAACCAAGGTGTCAATATTTTCAACTATCAGGTTGCCACGAAGCAGCTTCTGTTTCGACTATTAGGTGAGTGCCTCCTTTGTGCTCTTTTAGTGCAAGCACAGCTTCAGTGTTGATTTTCTAGATGTATTGGTGATCTTTAAATCTCACGACATGTTACCATAAGAACAGAACATAGTTTCCATCCACCATATAGGACTGTTGCTGTGAATGGGTAAAGGGCCTATGAATAATGTTGGAGAAGGTCATTGTTAGCAGTCTCTTTTCAGAGTGATTTGTAGTTCCCAACTTCCCTGAACCTTCCAGAAATCCATAAGCACTAGGCAGGTCACCCTAACATGTCTCCTGGCTGCTTGTCTGCATACCTGTCCTCCTTTGGCTGAGTCAGTCTCTACTTGTGGCTGAATGCTTTATTGAAGGATCTTGTGGCTGCAGATCCCCCAAGGAAGTCTTAGTAGAGCTTCAGGTTCTTTTGTGTCTTTGAGGACTTACCTAACCAATGTCCTACCCTCAGTCTTTAGAATGGCCTTGCTTCATCCCTCACTGACTTCCTTCTCCAGTTCCTTTTGTGGAGAGGAGTGCTTCATTCTTAATTTCTTACTTGCATGTTTTTACTCCTTCCTGTTGAGGTGGTAGCAAAAATCAGAATATCTCCCCCGCGTGTGCTGTCATCACGGGCAGTGGAGACCCTAGGCAGAGAAACACGCTCAGAAATACTTAGAGCTATGTGATCTTCATGAGGGTGACTGGCACCAGCACAAAGTTGGTTGTGTAGAATCATTATTTAAGCATGGCATTTCAGTAGCCAGGATATAGGATACAGATGAGTAGATAAAGAACATGTGTATATATACAATGGAATTCTCTTCAGTCATAAGTAAGAATGCAATCTTGTTGTACAGCAACATGGGTTAACTCTGAGGACATTATATTAAGTGAAATAAGCCAGGCACAGAAAGATACCAAATGTTCTCACTCATGTGTGAAAGCTAAAGAAATTGATTTCAAGCCAGGTGCTATGGCACATGCCTATAATCCCAGTGACCCAGGAGGCTGAGGCAGGAGGATCGCAAGTTTGATGCCAGCCTCAGGAATTTAGCGAGGCCCTAAGCAACTCAGTGAGACTCTGTCTCTAAATAAAATACAAACATGGGCTAGATCTGGCTCAGTGATTAAGAGCCCCTGGGTTCAATCCCCAGTACCAAAAAGGTGGCAGAGGCGGGTAAGGCTGGGGATGTAGCTCACTGGTAGAGGGCCCCTGGGTTCAATCCCCAGTACCCAAAAAAAGTTGATTTTATGGAAGTAGAAGAGTGGTCACTAGAGGCTATGAAGGGAATAGCATTGGAGAGCTAGAGGGAAGGTGGATAAAAGGTACCAAAATACAGTTAGAAGGAATAAGTTCTAGTGTTCTTACAGCATATTGGGGTACGTAGTCCATGACCATCAGTTATATATTTTATAAAGAACCAGAAGAGGGGCTGGGATTGTGGCTCAGTGGTAGAGTGCTTGCCTCGCATGCGTGAGGCCCTGGGTTCGATCCTCAGCACCACATACAAAGCAATAAAATAAAGACATTGTGTCCACCTACAACTAAAAAAAAAATTAAAAAAAAAAAAAGAACCAGAAGAAAGGAATTCAAAGATTCCCAACACAAAGAAATGATAAATGTTTCAGGGGAGGGAAATGCTAGTTACCCTGATTTAATTATTACACAGTATACATGTATTATCACACTGTAACCCATAAATATGTACAGTTATTGTGTGTTAAGCTTTTTTAAAGCATAGTGTTTGTGATACTTAGTCTGCTTTAGTTTTCCTGGTGTCATGCACTTTGTTGAGTGCTTTTGAGAGCTTGGAGCAGATGCCTGTTGTGGTGCTTGTGCTAGAAAGTGCTCAGTTAGAAAGTGACTGGCCCCTGTGCTACTCCCTCCCCTGAGCTCAGTTACTCTCTACAGAGTGGTTACTCTCTACAGAGTGGTCAGCACAGTGCTTGGCATGCAGGTAGAGCTCAGTACATAAATACTTTGATGTTTATCTCCACTGCTAACTCCAAGCTTAGAATGTGAAACTGAACTCATCTGCTCTAGTTCATTCTTTAGGTCTCTTCTATGCTGGTGGTCCCACCAGACTCAGTCACTCCATCCACAGACTTGGGAATCACCTGTTTCCTTCCTGCCTTCCTCACATCCTGTTTTCCCTTTCAGGCCCTAAATCACAGATTCTGTCCCCTCAATTTCTTTTGTCTTGGTCCTCTCTGCTGTGTTCCCCTAGCAACCCCCTTACCCTCCAATCTCTCTAGCTGTGTGGTCTCTATTTTCCCCACCATACCTCATACTCCAGCTGCCCTGACTCACGTCTCTCTCTCCCCAGGTGTTGCTGTTTCCCCACCTTGAACAGCATTACCTCCTCCCCTAGACTACCTGATAAGGGCTGATAATCCATAGTCTTTCTGTGAATTTTTCCTGACCATGTTAGACTAGATCATTCCTTTCCTTCTTCTCTCCCATCATGCTGCAGTGCTGTTTACTGGCTTGTTTCCCTGCTCCCTCTGCCCTGTGTCCTGCCCAGCAAAGTCACTGTTTGGCAGGAACTAGTCTTGTGTGTGTGTATTACAGACATGTTGTCCAAGGAACCTCCATGGTGTGATGGCTCCAACTGCTACGAGTGCACTGCCAAGTTTGGAGTTACAACTCGCAAGCATCACTGGTAAGACCTCTGCTATCACCTGCCTTTTCTATGGTAAGCTATGAACTTTCCAGGGTCCTATCCTCTCCCAGGAAAACCTTGACCAAATGAAATGATGAAATGGCCAGACCAAGCAGGGTCCTTCTGAGATGTAGGCAAGGCAGGGAGCACTCCAGCTGGTGGTTTTCCTGATGGCTGCTACAGCACACAGCTCTCAGTCTGTCAGACCTGTCATTTGCCCTGGGCTTGCAGCAGAGCTGAGTTACTACCCTCACAGTGTGCCTGAGTGCAGACTGCTGTACTGAGGGGACTAAGGAACTGCTCCCATTAAAGTGAGCCATGTTGTTTGCTAACTGCTCATTATCTTTAAATGAAGCCTTCTGTATTGCTTGGGCTTAACTATTGTCTAGAATTTTGTTTTTATGGACTAAAAATTATGCATGAATTGATGTAACGTGGGTGATAGTTGGCAGAATTAGCCACAGAGCCTTGTCTACCCCTGTGCCCAGCAGATTCTTCTTGGGGATCCCTCTCATACTTCTTTTCTTTGCTTCCACAGTCGGCACTGCGGACGTCTTCTTTGCCATAAATGTTCTACCAAGGAAATTCCTATTATAAAGTTTGATCTGAACAAGCCTGTGCGAGTCTGCAACATTTGCTTTGATGTACTGACACTGGGTGGAGTCTCTTAGCTCCCAGGACGCCCAGGCCACATCCTCATCACCTCCCCAGCAGCTGCTCTGCTCACCAGCCTGCCTCCCCCATCCCCACCTAGAGCAGGAACTGGCAGTCGTCTTCCTGCGGCAATACTGGAACAATTAAGGACCATAATCCCCGTTTCAGATTATTCTGTATGATTGTTGGTATGTCAAACTATGATTGAGTTCACTTAGATGTCTCACAAATTGGACCAGGCCATTTAGCCTAAGTGGTAAACATGATAGGAATTAGACCCCATTCTGCTAGCAACATATAAGGACACTTTGAAAACATTTCCCCTCTGGTAGCTTAGTGTCCACCTCAGAGCATTCCTAAGTCTTCCTGCCTGGGCTGGCTTACAAGGGAGAGCCTAACAGAGTGGGAAGCTGGCTGATTTATGAGAGCTGGCTTCACTCTAGTGTCAGTGGCTCTGGACTTTTCTGTAGTGTTTTCATAAAGTTAATAGGATCCTCGTGCCCTGAAGTCTTTTCTTTTTTTCTTTTTTAAGCTAAGCTGTATTTTTAGCAAGCTGCCCCTTTTAAAAAGGTGAAATCTTTCTAAACAGGGTTCAAAGATGAGAGCTGAAAAATTGTGGCCTTAACAACTGAAAGCTTTACCAGTGTTCATGCTGCCCAGGTGTCAGGAGTGCAGTGTGGCGGCTTGACACCTCCTAGCAGCTGTCTCATTCTCTCGTCTTGCTGCGTCCTGTGGAGTCCTCAGTCACTCTGCCACTAAGAGAGTGGTGGAGGAAATGCACTTTTATTGTGCTGCACTTTTTATATAGCTGCATCATTGGTGATTCCGATTTAAAAATCCATAATCAAAAATACCCTCACACATTCTCCTCACATCAGTGATTCTAATGTTCAGCTGTGGTTGGATCCCAGCCCACCCTAATCGTAAAGGAAAATCTCCTGCCAAGTGTCTCTAAGAGCAAGAGATCCATACAGGCTAAGTGCCCAGAAGGGCGATCAACAAGACTGCAGCCCCAGGGCCACCTCCAGCCTCAGGCTGGCAGCTCCTGTCTCCTTGACCTGAATGCTTGCTGAAACCTTCCCTGGTTACGCTGTTAGTGCTGTTGGTCCCAGTTCTGTGTAGCTTGCCTGCCCCATGAGCCAACAGCTGAAGGCCCTGGCCAAGTGTGTGCAAACCGTTTTGGAAGGCTCTGACTTGATTGCTAAATGAGGCCTCCAGAACTCATTTGGGCCTTAGACGCTGCTAGTACATCTATTAACCCTGAGGTGTTAAACTTCTTTTCAAGGTTTGGCCAGTTTTTAAAAAATGCACATTGAAAAAGAAACTTTTACCACTGCTTTTTAAAAATATACAATTCTGAGATAAACATGTGCTATACAGTTATACTCAGAGATTAACAATCTCAATCATACAGATTTTTTCATACACTTAATAACCACTACATTTTTTTGCATTAATGAAGTATGGATATATGTGTAAAAGGGACTGAGTATTATTTTGCAACATCCCTGTTTTGTTTCTCTTTTGTATAGTAGTATGTCCTCTATGTTGCTATAGATTTGAACATTCTGTTGCCTAAATATGTGTGTAAAATGCGCTGATAAACCAGAGTGCTACTTTTAAAAAATATTTCTGTGATTTATAAGATACATATGCTTTTTATGTTAATAGGAGCTTGTGCACAATGTTTAGGGGGAAAAAAGGTTCCCTTCTCCCCATCTGTGATATATTTCATACAGAATTTTTATAGAAAATTTGACCAAGTCTTGGCAAATGACCATGTTTAAGCATGTGGTCAGTTTGCATTTTCTGTTGCCTGAAAAGGTCCACAAAGACATAGGGCTTCATTAGGTAGCTTGACATTTAGAAAGCAAAATAATTATGGTTCAGATATGAATTGAGGTGGCTGGTATATACATATGTGTTCTTTAATGTTCACAGTGGAAAGGGAAGGACAAGAACTCAATCAGGGATGCTGATTGTTCTGCCCTTGCCCTACCATGTCAGTTTCAATAACAATCTTGCCTATACTTGCATTTAAAATCTTAAGATCATGTTTAAAATGTGTTGATTCAAGCTTCTATTTAGAGTCCAGGGATAGCAATGGTACTGACCAACCATGGATGGGGAGAACATTTTTTGAGTTCTGTGTTGGTGCATTCATGTAGTGATAGAATAAGCCTCTTTCCCGAGTCTTAGGAAATCTCCCTGACGACACTGCTGCTCACTGGGCTGCACTCAGCAGGCTCCTTGAGGGGTAGCTGCCCTGTGGGACCCCAACATACACTGCCCTGGCCGGGACCAGACACACTGTGTCCCTCTTGTGCTCTTCATGCTGTCAAGACTTGACTACAAAACTGCCTAGGTGTTCTTGTTAAATTTTAATCAGTAGCTTGAGTACTAGTACTAGCAAAAATTTAATTTTATTCATTCAGAAAGTTGCCAATTGTGAATGAATAGAGCAGGAAGAATAAACTTTATGAAATATAAATTTGCTGCATCATTCAACATTATTATGCTGAATTAGCTCTGCAACTGCCTCTTGCTCATTACCACACTTTTATTTTTTGGTACTGGGGATTGAACTCAGGGGCACTCGACCACTGAGTCACATCCCCAGCCCTATTTTGTGTTTTATGTAGAGACAGGCTCTCACTGAGTTGCTTAGCGCCTCGCCATTGCTGAGGCTGGCTTTGAACTCGCGATTCTCCTATCTTAGCCTCCCTAAGTGCTGGGATTACAGGCTTGAGCCACCGCGCCCGGCTTCATTACCACACTTATTACACAGTATATTCTTAAGTCTTTTTTTCTTAAGACAGAGGTACAAACCGTGTGATATGCATAAGTTGAATGGCTTAAACTAATTTGCTGTGATCCTCTAACACAAAAATGTCCCACAAACTTAAGTGCCTACACTTAGGACTCTAGTTTCAGTTATCTTTTCAGTGGTGTCTCACTGAATGATATATTAGAACACGTGTTCCATTTGCAGTTTTGTGCCTGTGCACTGTCAACCCCAATTACCAGTTTAGTCGAGGCTGGATTAGATTGCTCAGTTCAACCTGCCACATTCTCTCCAAGGAGTGGGGTCCACATGACCTTTAGTCCTCTACCTCAGAGCCTTCCGTCATTTCTGACCACCCTGATCAGCTTTGCCCTGTACCCTCAAATGGGTCCCTGTGTGGAGCTCAGTGTGCATGTGGTCTCTCCACTTTTCCTGATTCATGTCTCATGTGTTGTACTGAACTGTTCCTATGCTAATCTTGTCCATAGGCATGGAGGGGAGGGAAAGCTTGGGAATAGGAAGAACACAGAGCTAGGTCTCCTTCATCCAGAGAAAAAGAACACTTCTGAATTATGTAATGCTTAGACCTGAGGCAAACATCCAGGTGTCAGTGGCATGCACAAGTAAATGTACACTTCCATCATAGAAACACTTGTTTCCTTCACAAAAGCCCCAGAAGAAACACCTGCAACACCAGAGCTTCCCTTCCCAGCCAGGGAGAGGAGCCAGCAGAGAGGAAATGCTTACCCAGGCACTGAAAGCCATACTCACACCCTGTGGTAGCAATTTAGTGAAGAGCTGAGTGTCTGACCAGATATAAACAAAACATTTAAAACTACACTCTTCTGTAGTTTTGCCCAGTTGTAGATGCCTTAAAGATTTTCTTTGGATGATCATCACCTGCATAGTCCCTCTTTTGTGTGGCATAAATAATATATTAACCTGTTACAACTGACAACATTGGTTCTCTGTAGCTAAGGAGTCTTGAGATTGCTTGACTTAACGACTTGCCTTTTTGGCAGATGTGTGGAGTTGGCTGTTCCATGACAACTCTGTGGTACCAAGGGCAAGGGCATTAGCTGGGCAGAAACTGAAGGTACACATTTGGGTTGATCACCTTGGCTTCCACATCATTTAGGGTGGTACTCAGTGTGGGATAATGGCATATAGGACCATGGCGCTTATCAGCATTTTTTTTTTTTTTTGGAGTCCGTGTAATGGAATGTATTTTTCAAATATTGATATTTGCATTTTCTGTAACAATTCCTTATAATAAAATGAGGTAAAATTGTGCATTTCAAGTGGAAACTTTAATAAGACATTTGTAGTTACTTCTAATGCAAAAGTACCAATAAGCATTAAAAACAAACAAAAACCTCTTGACATGTGAATACATTTCTTTTAACAGCTACCTGTAGGAACATTTGAATTCCAAGATTTGTCCAGAAACATACTGGTGATAGCAAGTCAGAAAGTACTTTAGGGAAAGCAGTCAGCTGCCTGAACTTCTGTGCTCTGGACCCAGACTTTTTGGTGCACGGCAATGGGTGTGGTCACAGTTGTACAGTCTCAGTCACTGATCCCATGGAAGTTCTTCAAAGGATGCTGGAAATAACCCCTCTGGCTCCATTATTTAGGAGCAACTCAAGGAGATCCATTCATGTTAAGTTTCTTGCTGGCTGAGGTTTGAAGGGAAGGCTGGCACCACAAGCTTCAAAGCCAAACTGGGGAAGGTTTAGGGGCTCATAAATTAAAATCTGGTGATTCATAAAGTTCCTGAACAAATCTGGTAGCTCACACCTGACCCTCAAAACACTTTATTGCACTAACAATGTATTCCCTTTCTTTACCTTTCATTTTGCTTACCCCCTAGTTCCAACCAGCTTTGATACCTTATTCTATAGCGTATATTCTCATAGTTAATAGGCACTATTAAGAACTCCCACTTAATCTTTTTTTTTTTGGTACCAGGAATTGAACCCAGGGGTACTTAACCACAGAGCTACATCCCCAGCCTCTTTTTTTTTTTTTTTTTTTTGAGACAGGTCTTGCTAATAAGTTACTTAGGGCCTTGCTAACTTGGTTAGGCTGGCTTCGAACTTGCGATCCTCCTGCCTCAGCTTCCTAAGCTGCTGGGATTACAAGTGTGCACCACCATGCACAACAATCCCAAGTAATTCTAATAGCTATCCTTGAAGATAACCACTGTCACTGTTCGTGGTATGTGCAGCACAGCTAGCAACCAGGTGGATGTTAACTTTAATGTTTTTGCCCAACCAGGAAAGAGCACTGGGCTTAGCTTCTGCTTTGTCATTGATTAGCTGATAGTACTGGGCAAGCTGCAAATTTCTGTGCCTAAGTTTCCCTGTCTATAAAATTGAGATGACCGAGGTCCTTCAGACCACAAGGCTGCCTGGAGGAAAGTGATTAGTAGTCATTAATATGTCCTTCCTCTCTTCCAAGTACACAGGTTCTCGTGTTCGCACTGGAGGAGATTGATGGCAGCAATCTCTGCTGCCTACTTGACAATCTGGGGCCTCTGGCAGAACGGCAGTCTCAGATGAGGTCGAGTCCAGGGTTGCCCTCAGGGACAGAATCCCAACCTTTCTGTGGTATTGAGGTTTTGGATACCAGCTTTTCATAAAGCAAAGCAAGAGATGGGACAAGGGTCTGACAGGCTTCATTGTGTAGTGGCTGAGATGTCACCAAAAAACCCAGACTTGGGGCTGGAGTTTTGGCTCAGTGGTAGTGTGCTTGCCTTGCATGTGTAGGGCACTAGGTTTGATCCTTGGCACCACAAAAATAAATAAAGGTATTGTGTTCATCTACAACTTAAAAAAAAAAAGACTATTTACACCAAATTGAATTCTTAGAATTAAAAGGCAGGTGATGAGGTTACCTCCAACACGTTGGCCAGCAGTTGCCCAGCTTTTTGCCTTTTTTTTTTTTTGGTACTGAAGATCGAACTCAGGGGCACTCGATCACTGAGCCACATCCCCAGCCCTATTTTGTGTTTTATGTAGAGACAGGGTCTCACTGAGTTGCTTAGCGCCTCGCCATTGCTGAGGCTGGCTTTGAACTCGCGATTCTCCTGTCTCAGCCTCCCTAAGTGCTGGGATTACAGGCTTGAGCCACCGTGCCCGGCTCAGCTTTTTGCTTTTGACACTGCTCACTGGTGGTGAGGGGGTACTCAGCTCTGTCAACTGAGTAGCATGGCTACTTTAATCACTGATAACAGTAGGTATGGTAGCTAGGGAAATTCTACTTCTAGTAAAAGATGGAGGGCCTTTATGCCTCTTCTGGGCCATAAAATAGAAACTTCTCAAGGCTGACATGGAGATTAAATGAGAACAAAGCTCCTCGCACAGGGCACGGCCTGGCACAGTTGCCCAACATATTGATTTTCTTCTGTTTCCCTCAAGTCTAACTGAACACTCAGCCTAAACTGGACTTTCTATAGCTTCCATCAGGAAGGGACTAAACTCTTCTGTAGTTTTGCCCAGGGTCACCTTTACTGGAAAAAGAAGAGGCATTTCTCCAGTAATTACCAGCTTATGACAGAGGCCTTTGGATCATTAAAACAACCTCGGGCTGGGGACATAGCTTAGTTGGTAGAGTGCTTTCCCTGGGTTCAATCCCCAGCACCACCAAAAAAAAAAAAAACTTCCTGATGAATCATTTGCTCTAATACGAGGGAAGTTCTTTACCACTAAGTGGTTGGCAGCAAAGAAGAAATGAGCTCTCATGGGACAAGGAACTAAGCAGGTACCTGAGGCTGGCCAATTTGTCTTGGAACCTGGATTCAGAAGTTTTGCTTCAGTCAGAGATCAGGCACTTTCTAGGCTCTGCCAAAGTCCACTAAGGACACCTTGTTTTGCTCCTTTGTTTTGAAGGGTCTGGGCTTGTCCCTCACACTATCCCTACACTCCTGTCCAAGAATGGCCTCTGGCTCCTCTAACCAGAGGTTTACTCCACTATACAGTAAGCCCTTAATGCCAGGTACCAGGGATTGAACTCTGGGGCACTCAACCACTGAGCCACATCCCTACCCCTATTTTGTATTTTATTTGGAGACAGGGTCTCACTGAATTGCTCAGTGCCTTGCCATTGCTGAGGCTGGCTTTGAACTCTAGATATCCCTCAGCCTCCTGAGCCACTGGGATTACAGGGCCCACACCACCTCACTGGGCCCTTAGTAAGTTTTTTTTTTTTTAAATATTTTTTTAGTTGTTGATGGATTTTTATTTTATTCATTTATTATTTATATGTGGTGCTGAGGATCGAACCCAGTGCCTCATGCATGCTAGGCAAGCGCTCTACCACTGAGCTACAGCCCCAGCCCCCCTTAGTAAGTTCTTTGTTTTTTTTTTTTTTTGGTACTGGGGATTGACCTCAGGGGTACTCGACCACTGAGCCATATCCCCAGCCCTATTTTGTGTTTTATGTAGAGACAGGGTCTCACTGAGTTGCTTAGCGCCTCGCCATTGCTGAGGTTGGCTTTGAACTCGCGATTCTCCTATCTCAGCCTCCCTAAGTGTTGGGATTACAGGCTTGAGCCACCGTGCCCAGCTCCTTAGTAAGTTCTTAATGATACTTGTTAAATGACCAAAGCAATGATTAGTGTCCAGTTAACTGGGAATTGAAGGTGGTTTCCAGTGAAGAGAGGAGCCTCAGGCACTGAGCTCAGAGCTGCCTGAAGCTCAGAACAAGGTCCTAATTTCAGCTCTCCTATTTTCTGCTTCTGTCCTATAGAGAGCAAGACATGCAAATGTGGAGGAATGGAAATAGCACTGAATCAGGAGTCAAAAACCAAGTTCCAGGCTCAGCTGCACTGCTCTGGGATCTTAAGTTTTGGGGGCCTTAGTTGCCTCATTGCCAAAACAGATCTAACCCTGTTCCCTTGCCACATGCTAAGCACTGTGAATATGTATATACAAAGCTGGAGAACCCTGTGCCCCTGTCCTCAAAAAGTGCGGTCCACTAAAAAAAGGCTGATGGGAAATGCATGGCTAAAGCACACTGTGATACATATTCTTATGAGTGACCACAGTGCTATGGGAACTTAGGGCAAATGCATTTAAATCCAACTGCTGGGCTAATGGTTAATGAAGGCACCCTAGAGAGGCCTGAGCAGGCTGAATTTTGAAGAAATCGAGCAAAGGAGATATCGTTCCAGGCAGAAGAAACCACGTGTGTAAAGGCATTGTAGACACAATGCTTTGAGAGGAAGGCTGGAGAGCAGGTGCACATGAAAGGCAACAGGAGATACAGAGGCTGTTAGGAGACAGGCCACAGAAGAGTCCCCTGGGCAAAGACTCTGGAGATCTGGCACTTGGTCCTTATAGATGCAGGGAGCCACTGAGGCTTCAGTGGGAACGACCTGTCATCACAAGGAAACATGACTTGCAGTGTTGTGGAGGAAGGAGCGTGGACTCCTGCAATAGTTCCAGTATAGTTCAGGAACAGGCACAGGAATGGCAAGAGGACTGAGGAGGTAGGACTTCCCAGGATTTGAAGAATGGTAGGGAGGAGGGAAGGAGGAGCTATGGCCAATTGCCAGGACTCTTTCTTGCCTTCAAGGGGAGGTGGAGGTGCTGCTCTTCCGGAGAACAAGGTCTGTGGGTGGAATGGTGAAGACAGTATCAAAAATGGGGAAGGCTCTGGAAAGCTGCTCATCGTGGAGGGGTAGCCTAGCAGTATAAGTGGCTGCTGAAGTAGGAGGGAGGGGAGCCAGTGGAAAGAGTTTCATGGAGGAGGCCAGGCATTCAAGGAGACTGAGAAGGAAGGGTCAGAGGGAGAAAAGGAAACCAAGATAAAGCCAAGAGGGTTCCATGGAGGACCTCACGGTCACCAGTGTCAAAAGCAACAGAGCTCAAGGTAGATAAGAACTGTGACTATGGGGTCTGCCAATACAGAATTGATCTTGCTACTGAGTAGAAAAGGTAGGTGACTGCTACACAGCAAATGACAGTTGAAAAACAAAGATCCTGTAAGCTATTCTTTCAAAATGCTTGGCTGTGATAGAAAGTAGATAAGATAGCTACCACTACCATGGGGTTAAGAGACTGTTTTATTTATGATGTCAAAGAAGTGACCTCTTTAATACATAAAGGGAAGGGCAAGAGACAGGAAGAGGTACAGGTCTAGGTGGGGTAGGCCGGGGGTGGGGATGGAGGGAGAGCTGAGGGGAAGGCTCAGATGAGGCAAGCCCTCAAGCCTATAATAGCACCAGTCATTTCCTTACCTGTGAGTCAAAAACATTCCTTGCCCTCATCTACTTAATAAGTATTCAAGAGGTGCCAGGCGCAGTGGCACACGCCTGTAATCCCTGCACTTTAGGAGGCTGAGACAGGAGAATCTGAGTTCAAGGCCAGCCTCAGCAGCCGCAAGGTGCTCATAAACTCAGTGAGACCCTGTCTCTAAATAAAACACAAAATAGGGCTAGGGATGTGGCTCAGTGGCCGAGTACCACTGAGTTCAATCCCTGGTACAAAAAACAAAACAAAACAAAAAGAATTCAAGAGGTAACCGAGTATGAAATTTGTCAAGTGTAGATGATTACAGATGACCTTAGATATACACACTGCCGGACAGGCTGCAAGCCCAGCCACTATGAGTCAGGACTGTTTGCAGTGACATTTGTAGCCTTGCCCAAATGTTGATGTAAAGCTAACCACTTAACCTTATTGCTGCAAAACTACTATGCAGACTTCTCCCTTTATAAACACACCACACCTAATTTTAAGTGTTTAAAGGAATATCCCTGCTTTAAATTGTTGCTTTGTTCAGAGACACATGGATTTGCTGCAGCCATACATATGCAAATACTTTCCACTTCCAGAATTAGCCTACCCTATTTTATTATCCCTGCCCATTGCAGGAGCTCTCATCAAGCCACTGGGCTTTGGGTTGTAAATTCAAGTTGCCTTAGAGTGGAAGTCAGAAAAGTCATGAAAGTCAGTGATCACAAGTGTTCTTCCTTCAGCTGGTACTGTTAACATGCAGTTTCTTGGGATATGTATGCTGAGAGACTCCATCCCTTTCTGCCACTGCTTCAGATGCTGACAGAGTGGTGGTTATGGGCAGGGCCCATGCTGGCAGCTGATCAGGCAGGTTGGGAATCCATAGGAAAGAAACTGTTGGAGCTCAGAGCTTTCCCTTTGTTTGTCCCATTATTTCTGAGTTAGCCATATTTGTGCCCATTAATTTCTGAGGGCTCTGAAGGAAGACTGCAAGTAGACCTAGGGGAACAATGTCAGAATAGGCAGACAAATATGAGGCTGACTGTCAAACTCTTGCCCGTCACCAGAATGGTGAGCCTGTGGTGATGCACATTTGCAGGATGTGGCCAGATTCCTTCAAGACCCTTCTGTCTCTTGCCAGGGGCCATCCTAGGACACAAGAGTGTGAGTTCTAGGCAGAGTTCCCTGTGTTATCAACATACAGGGTACCAGCTTAGAGTGGGAAGGAGCATGTGATGGCCAGCGGTGGGCAGCCTGTGTATTCCTCTAAGTTGGGGTCATCCAAGTCCCCACGATTTGTGTGTGTAGGATTGTCAGGCAGCTGGTCACTAGGGGGGCCAGTTGTTCTCACACACACGCAGTGGGGCTCCTTGGCCCCTGGCTTATATAGCTTTCTGGGGACGCCAATCCAGTCTCTGCTCACACCTCCACTATAGACAGAAAAAAAGAAGACTCCTTAGTGAGTTTCTCTGGGACAAAGAGAAGTAACAAAGGAAGTAGGCAGCCAGGCCTTATGAAAAGGAGAAGCCATTCTACTTCCTGCCATAGTGCTGTCCCAGGCTGCGTTCTGAAACATTCGGCTCAAGCCTTCTTGCTCTCTTGACTTCCTCCAGCTTCCCCTGCATGGCGCCAACACCACTTTCTCCAGGCCAAAGACAGCACCCATTGTCCCTTTCACTGCTCCTTGGCTGCTGCCCTATGCCTTTAGAAAAGGCAGCACCATTTCCCTGTCGTGATGCTAACAGCTGGGAGAGGATCCCACCTTCCCACCTTTGGGGCTATAAGCTTCTCTTCTCTGGTCCCCATTCTATCCCAGTGCAGGACATCCTTGACTTTAGGGTCTGGGCACTTGGTGGGAATTGGGCAACTTGGTAGGTCTTGGCCAGCTAAGTCAGCCTTCTCTGGGAAGCCACTGGCATCGGGGGTTATAGCAAGCTGTGCTGGCGCCTGCACAGGTCTAGCTCTTGATGACACTAGGTTCAGAGATAGAGGATTCAGCTTTGGCCTAACACAGCCTGGCAACCTCCTGTCCTAGATAGAGGGACCTAACTCATGTTAGGGTACTGAGTTCTGTCTCTCATGGACTCAGAGGCCTTCCTAAAGGAAAATGAGATTCTTAGAATTGATGCCTCATAAATGTTCCAGTGCCTGGGATCAGGATCACTTGCTGTCAGAAAAACCACCACCCAGTTAGAAACCATCCGACTTGTAGCCTACCAAAGAACAAGGTTATTGGGGCCCCAAATACCTCCCTCCTATCTAGCCACCCATTCATTCCACTGGTGATCCTTACTCCATACCTGGGCCCTGTATTCAGTGCTCATTTCTCTCAGAGACACACATGAGAGGAAAAAACAACAAACTGGGCTGAGGCTCGGGGATAGGGCCCCCACATTCATTTGAGTAGCTCAGTCCTGAAAGCAAGGCAGGGTTCAGAAGACAGAGTGGAGGGAGAGGGAGGCAGGCTTTCCAGGGAGCACAGGCAAGCAACTAAATGTACTCCATAGGCTCCTAGGACAACCTATGGCAGCCAAGTGTTCTCAGGCCACCTGCATCTGAACTTGTGCCCCATTCAGGTCCCAGCTCCTCCCTGTGAAGTGCGAAGGCCAAGTTCTCACTGACCTCTTTGTCTTAACACATCACGCTTCTTTAGAAGCTGAATCTTCAAAAATGGTGGTCAGGTGAGAAGGGCCTTTCCTTACTGCACCTTCCTTCACTCCTCTCCCCTGATCGGTGAGGACGTAGTAGCAGGGTCTAGGGAGCTCTGACTGCTTGCTCTTGTCCACACAATGAGCCACCTGTCCTATAGAAGAGGGTAAATCTACACAATTTAGCACTTAGGGATGTGAATTCTCCCAACAGTACCTGTCCCTTCTCAGTGAGAACTGGACTCATATTTTGAGACCTTTGAGGCTAGAAAGTTTGTCCAGTTTCTGGTTTCCTTTGTCTCCTTAATAAAGCTAAAAGCAATTTAAGAGTCTTGAGTTGAACCTCAAGTCAGGCTGGCCTCATGATTAAAGTAGGAAAAACATTGCTACCAATGCTTCCCAAACCAACTCAGAATAATCTCTGCGGCATCATTTCTAATCATGCTCACCTCACTTTGTTCTTGTAGAGAAAGACTTTTCTACCTAGCCTGTACCTCCTAGAATTACTCCAAATGTGCAGTGCTTTTAAATGGCATCATGACATGGTCTACCTTTCCATCCCTTTCTCCAGCAGGCAGGAATGATTTGCACTGACAGACAAGAAACCCAAATCATGGATGGCTGATTTTGTCAAAGCAAGTGAGAAACAGTACTCATGCCCGTTCCTCACTGCCAGACCCTTTCCTCCAGGGTCTTGGGGCAAGGGAAGCGGGGAGACACCCAGTTTCAAACCCAAGTCTGAATCCTAGTGTTATTCAATTGTCTGCAAGGAGATCCCACCATCAGTCATTTTTTAAAATTCTCCAGAAGATGCAACATGCAGTCGAAGTTGAGTCACTATTACAGACCACATGTATTTTGAGAAAGTTCCCTGGGTTAACAATCAGTTCATGGATTCCCTGAATAATGAAGGAAGGATGGCCCAGAAGTTTGATTTGGAACAGAGATGGAAGGGAGCAGAAGCTGGCTTACCTCTTCTGGGAACACCAGAACCGGCTGCCCTTGGTGGCACTCCACTCAGCATTGCAGGGTGGGAACTTCTGCTTCTCTTTCTGTTCCTGTTTATGTGCCTCCAGGCCTTTGATCATCATGGCTTCCACCTGGGTCAGTTCTGGGGTTGGCTGCCCATCTTCTCCATAGAACCTTCCTATCACCCTTCCTGTGGTGACAGAAAGCTGAAGTCAGAGTAAAAGTAGGAAGAAGCATGAACAGATGCTGAACGGCTGGAATCAAGTTCAAGCTCCCAGGGGTTTGGAATTCAGGGCACAATAGCCTGTTGGGTACTTGCTTATTGAGAACTTGTGTCAGAGACACTTGGTGCATGTGCACTTGTGTGCATATGTGTGAGTGTAGTGCTGGGGATCAAACTCTGGGTTTTGCCCATGCTAGACAAGCTCTCTATCACTGAGCTACACCATAGCCCTGGAAGGACTTTTGGTGCCTTCTCATTCTCTCTCAGCATCCTATAAGACCCCATATATAAGTATTCCTGTTCTGTCTGAACAGTCCTCCAGTATAGAAATTACTGAATCTTTCTTGCCTCCAGACATCAATTCCCTGGGGGTGAAACATTGTGTGATTCATTTATCGATGTTTTACAAAGCTTAGGGCACACAGTAGGTATTCAACAAATATTTGAATGAATGCCTTATTGGTTCACATTTGTGACTCAGTTCTGCCCAGCATCAAACTATTTTGTCCTAAACAACTATAAGTCACTTATTGAGCATTTGTGTCAGACACTATGCCAGCACTTCACACTATGCTAACACTTTAAATCCTCATAGTTAACTATTTCAGAGAAATATTTGTTCCTATATTCATAGGACAGAAATTAGGAAATTCAGCAATTAGGGAAGGCTATGAAGCTAGTAAGAGGTCTGGCCCTATAGCCATGTTCTCCCCTTCAGTGGCACAGGCTTTCAGTAGATATGAATAGAAACTGGTTTTCATTTAAAATGCCTGTCAAAATTAAAGTCCAAGCTATGGCAGCAGCTAGCAAGTGATCCACAGCACGCAGGCCAGAACCAAAACAGACCAGCTCTCCTTGGGTGCCAGGACCAAATGTGTCCAAGTCCTGAGGTGCAAATGGCCTTCACAGGCAGCTCCTGTCACAGGGCAAGGGAAACAACAGAAAGCACTTTTGTGAGGTTTGATTATATAGGTGGTATCATGCGTACCTGGCCCCAGCTGTGTGGGTCCAACCTCTGCAGTCACTAAGAACTGACTCAGATTCCAGTGGCATGTATGTTCTACATGTTTAGGATTCAGTTCATGTCAAGTCCAATCCCCTCCTTGACTTCTCCAAATCTTTTTATGTCACTTCTGGTCTCTTTGTTTGGATGAGGAGCCTTGGATCTCTCTGACTCCCCCTCCTTCACATCTAAATATACACTTCCCTTAATTCATGTCTAATCCATTAGTGAATCTTGTCAATCCTACTTCTAAAACGTATCTTGATTCTGTCCCTTCCTTTCCATTTCTACCACTACCATCTTAATCCAAACCACAGACTATGAGAATAGCCTCCCAAGAAGTCTCTGCTTCATTTCAGACCCTACTACAGTTCTTTAACCACAAAGCATTTGGACAAAACATGAATTGAGCCTGGTATGGAGGCACACACTTGCAATCCTGGCTACCTGGGAGGCTGAGGCAGGAGAATCATAAGGTCAGGGATGGCAACTTAATGAGACCCTGTCTCAAAATGAAAAATAAAATAGACTGAGGCTATAGGTCAGTGATAAAATACTCATAGGTTCAATATCTCAGATGAACGAATGGATAGACAGACAACAGACAGATAAACATGCATATTACCATGTCATTTCTATGCCTATTTAAAATCCTACATGGGCAGGGGCTGGGGCTCAGTGGTAGTGCGCTTGCCTAGAATGTGTGAGGCACTGGGTTCAAACCTTAGCACCACATAATGATTAAACAAATAAAATAAAGGCATGTTGTTCATCTACAACTACAAAAAAAATTAAAAAAAAAAAAAAAAACACCCTACAATGGCTTCCTAAAATACAAACTTCTTAGGTAAGCCTTTATGGCCCTTTATTGATTTGATTTTTTAAAATTATTTTTAGTTGTTGATGGACCTTTATTTTATTCATTTATTTACATGAGGTGCCGACACTCAAACCCAGTGCCTCACATATGCTACGCAAGTGCTCTACCACTGAGCCACAACCCCAGCCCTTGACTTGACTTCTGATTGCTTCTTCAACCTCTTCCCAAGTCCCTTCCTTCCTCACTTACTGTTGGCTTTCTACTCCTTTACTATGTTTCACTGCTCTCCACCTCAACTACAGTTTAATTCACAGCCCCACCTGGAGCTGTCTACTCTGTTACCTGCTTATGATATGTTTCTTCCCGCTAGGGAGGCCCAGCACTCAAAACAGCTTCATAAAAGCATTTGTTTCAAATATTTCTTAGATGAATAAATGAAGGGACTGGAGCCTTATACCCAGGCCTGCGGTCCTCTGGTATCTCGCTTGTCTTGGTGAGGTTTAGATATGAGACCCAAAGACGAGACAACAGGAGCAGAGGCAACAGAGTACCTCTGAGAATAGTGTGCCATAAGAACAGCAGCCATTGGCTGGGTCTCTAAACCAGTTCAGTATTCCTGAGGACCAGACCATAACTTATCAATAGCAGATATTCATATATATCCTGACTTTAACTAAAATATTTCAGAGGTATTTCCAACCACAGCCTACTTCCAACACATTACAAGATATTCCAACAAGCCTAGTTCACTGTTTTAGCAGGCACAGGAGGGGCACTTGTAGTTTGCTTCCCAAATCTTACTACAAAGTGGTCAGGTATCTTTTGTCCACTCACAAAATTCCATTCTTTTTTTTTGGTACTGGAGATTGAACTCCGGGGCACTCGACCACTGAGCACATCCCCAGCCCTATTTTGTGTCTTATGTAGGGGTCTCACTGAGTTGCTTAGCGCCTCGCCGTTGCTGAGGCTGGCTTTGAACTTGCGATTCTCCTGTCTCAGCCTCCCTAAGTGCTGGGATTACAGGCGTGTGCCACCGCCCCCGGCTAAGATTCCATTCTTATTCTTTTGTGTTGGGTTTTCTTTTATTAACCCGATAATGTTTAAACTGTCATTTGGAAACTTTATGTGGAAATAGGAGAAGCAGGCCCTCTGAAGCACAGAGGGACAGAGGTCAGTTCTTCCCACAGTAGATGTGGTTGTGGTCTCAGAACAACTTGGGGTAGACTGAGGGAAAACATGGAAGGACGTGCACAGGCTGGGAAAAGGTACACACATACATTGCTGGTGAGACTGCAAACTGGTGCAACCACTATGGAAAGCAGTATGGAGATACCTCAGAAAATTTGGAATGAATCCACCATTTGACCCAGCTATCCCACTCCTCTGTTTATACCCAAAGGACTTAAAATCAGCATACTACAGTGACATAGCCACATCAATGTTTATAGCAGCTCAATTCACACAGCTAAACTATGGAACCAACCTAGATGCCCTTCAACAGATGAATGGAATAATATTCCATATATACAATGGAATATTACTCAGCCTTAAAGAAGAATGAAATTATGGCATTTGCAGGTAAATGGATGGAACTAGAGAATATCATGCTAAGTGAAATAAGCTAATCCCAAAAAACCAAAAGCTGAATATTTTCTCTGATAAGTGGATGCTGATTCATAGTGGGGCAGGGGATAGGAAAGAATGAAGGAACTTTGGTTTGTGTAGAGGGGAGTTAGGAGAGGGGTGGGATTGTGGAAATGGGAAGGACAGTAGAATGAGATAGACATTATTACTCTATATACACGTATAATTACACTACTGGAGTGACTCTGCACCATGTACAGCCAGAGGAATGAGAAGTTGTGTTCCATTTGTGTATAATATGTCAAAATGCATTCTAGGGCTGGGATTGTAGCTCAGCGGTAGAGCGCTTGCCTCGCATGCGTGAGGCCCTGGGTTCGATCCTCAGCACGGCCCTGGGTTCGATCCTCAGCACCGCATACAAAGCAATAAAATAAAGACATTGTGTCCATCTACAACTAAAAAAAAAAAAAAAAAAAAAAAAAATGCATTCTACTGTAAAAAAAAAGATACATTTTTAAAAAAAAGATGTTGGTTTCCTTAGAGAACAAAATACAAAGGAATTGTCAAACTGCACACCAATTTGGACTTCAAGCCTTCCTGGTTGTGTGCTGAAGCTAGATGCCTGGAAAATAGACAGGGAAGCGAGGCACTAAGCAACTCAGTGAGACCCTGTCTCTACATAAGACACAAAATAGGGCTGGGGATGTGGCTCAGTGGTCAAGTGCCCCTGAGTTCAATCTCCAGTACCAAAAAAAAAAAAAAAAAAAAAAGGCACAGGCAACCACTGGCTTTGGGTAGCTGAGGCCAAGACAAATGGTTTGGCAATACTCTCCCAAGACTGTGAGTGAGGGAAACATGCCCATCCATCTCCATCAGGGGTTCACTGCTACACCAGAATTTAAAGTGAAACATACAGAGCTGGTTTTCAGATTTTGGGATAGGAGGTGCAGGGGATTAAACCCAGGGTCTCATGCATGATAGGCAAGTACTCTACCACTGAGTACTTTAAAATATAAAAAAAAAATCTAAAAATTTTCATATTTTAACCTTTAGCCTGATTCACAAAGAATTCTGGTCTCTTGAAAAACATTGCAAGACAAACAAATGAAATCTATGGAAATGACCTGTGGACTACCCACCGACAAATACATAATTCTTCTCATAGAATAAAAGCCAGTTTTGAAGTATCAGCATCTCAGAGAAGGACAAATCAATTATATCATCCACAAGGCCTTTTTCAGTGTAGTCTCCAGTCACAAATGCTCTGGATGCATCTCGGCCTGCAGGAGAGAAGTTTCCAACAGATTCAGTTGTAAATTACCAACACTGTATCAACTCAAAAGTCTCTTTTCCTAAAAGAATGTCCTGATAACCCCCACTCCCCAGGAAATGTAATCCCCTTCCTCTGTGACACTCTTCAATCTGGGAAACACATTTCTTTGACATTTGGCACATTCTTTCATTTTACTTATTCTTTCAATATTACTTGCAGTAATATTTAATACAGCTGACCACTTCCTTTGGCTTCCATGATAATACCCTCTTGGTTTTCCTCCTCCTTTTCTAGCTCCTGTCAGAAGCCTCAGGGAACAATTATTGTCTACAACTCTCTCACTTGACAACCTTATCCATGCTTCTGTTTTCAAATCCTGTATGTCAAAGATCACCCAAGTTGTATCTTCAGTTTAGACCTCTCTGGGGCACCAGACCTATATATCCAACTATCTACTCACCATCACTTAGTCATCTTACAGACATCACAAGTTCAAAATGTTCACACTGAACTAATAGTTGTCAGCAACTCCTGCCCCAAGAAACCTGCATCTACTGTAGTGTTTCCTATCTTAGTAAAAGTCAACTAATCCAGGAATGTGATCCTTGACACCTCCTTCATCCCTTACAAGTAATCAGTGCCCAAGTCCTATATTTTCTTCCAAAACAGTTCTTTTATCTACTTGTCTCCACATGCCACCAAGCAAGCCCAGGCTGCCATCAGCTCACATCTGAATTGTCACATCAGACACCTAGCAGATTTTTCCACATTCATTCTTGCCCTATGAATATGTCCTCCATATAATACTTAAACTGACTGACTTTTTTTGCAGTGCTGTGGATCAAACCCAGGGCCTTGCACATACTATGCAAGCACTCCACCACTAAGCAACATTCCCATCTCAAGACTGATATTTTGAGCCAGGTGCAGTGGTGCAAACCTGTAATCCCAGCACTTAGGGAGGCTGAGACAGGAGTTCAAAGCCACCCTCAGTAATGGTGAGGCACTAAGCAACTCAGTGAGACCCTGTCTCTACATAAAACACAAAATAGGGCTGGGGATGTGGCTCAGTGGTCGAGTACCCTTGAGTTCAATCCCCAGTACCCAAAATAAATAAATAAATAAAATATCAGTCTTTTTTAATTTTTTTATTTAAAGACAGGGTCTCACTGAGTTGCTCAGTGCTTCTCCGTTGCTGAGGCTGGCTTTGATTCTCATGCCTCATGATTCTCCTGCCTCAGCCTCCCAAAGTGCTAGGCCAAGACTGATATTTTAAACACGAATTCCTCATGTCATTCTTCTGCACCACCACGCCACCCCCAATCCTGCAAGGCTTTCCTTTGTTCTATGGTAATGTCTGAATTCCTTAACATGTCATGTAGTGCTTTGTACCAATGGCTGTCCATCTGGCCTCACCACTTTCTCTATTATTCAATGTGTTCATTCCTGCATGCTTTCTCTTTCTCTCCTTCTCTCCCAGTAGGTTAGGATCCCTGATAAAACTGGTCCTTTTCATGATTATCATAAAATAATTCATTAATTGCATGATATCTGTTTAATGTCTATCTTTTCTACTACTACTAGCTTGTACATTTTATCAGGGAAAAGAACACACCAACCTCATTTAATATTGATTCTCCAGTGTCTGGTATAGTGCCTATTCTTGAGTAAATTCCCAACAACTATGGACTGAATGAAATCTACACATGTAAAGCCAACTAATTGTTAACAAAAGTGCCAAGACAATTCAAAGGGAAAGAATAGCCTTTTCAATGAATGGGTGCTGGAACAACTGAAGAGCAACAGGCAAAAGGATGAAATTGGACCCCTACTTCACACCATATACAAAATAACTTAAAATAGCTCAAAGACTTGAATTTTTCAGTTAAAAACTACAAAACTCTTGGAATAAAACATGTAAATCTTTGTGAACTTAGTTGGGCAATGATTTCTTAGGATATCAAAAGCACAATCAAAGGAAAAAAATTGATAAATTGGATTTAATAAAAATTTAAGACTTTCGCACATCAAAAGACATGATTAAGAAAATGAAGGGGCTGAAGCGTAGCTCCAAGGGAAAGCACTTGCCTAGTATGAAGGTGGCCCTGGGTTCGATCTTCAAGACTGCCCCCAAAATAAATAAATAAATAAATAATTTTCTAAAAAAAAGAAAATAAAATGAAAAGATAACCTACAGAATGGGAGAATACACTTACAAATCTAGTAAGGGTCTAATATCTAGTAAGGGTCTGGCATCCACAATATAAAGAACTCTTACAACTCAAAAATCAAATACAATAAAGTTAAAAGACAAAGGATTTGAAAAGGCCTTTCTCCAAATATACACAATGTAAGGTAAAAACAGCCCTCCCCATACCGTTTCAGCCTCTCCCTTCTCTAAAGCACTGGCAGTTTCCCGCCTGAGTTTCCCGCCCAAGCTAACAAAGCCCAACCGCTCAAGTTAACCTTCAACTGCCCCAGGGGTGCTCACAATTAAGACTACCAATCCTCACCTGAGGCACTGGTTTGAAATGACCAATCCATAGTCCATGAGGCATTTACAGCAGGCCCTATAAATCCCATGCCCCAGACCACCTCTCTCTCTCCCTTCCTCCCAGCATCCTCCCTCACAGACCCCATGAATAAAGATCCCTTGGCTATACAGAGCCCGTTGACACAATTGCTCATCAAGATCATGAAAAGACGCTCAACACTGTTAGCCTTTAGGGAAATGCAAATAGTCAAGACCACAATGAGATATTGCTTCAAACTCACTAGAATGACTATAGTAAAAAAGACATTAAAAAATTTGGGGGAGAATGTGGAGAAGCTCAAATTTATTCCTAGTGGGAATATACAATGGTGCAGCCACTTTAGAAGATAATTTGGCAGTTTACAAAAAAAACCATGGAGTTATCATATGACTTAGCTATTCCACTTCTGGGTACATACCCAAGAAAACTAATAGCATATATTCACACAAAATCTTATACAAAAATGTGCCTAAGCATGCTGCACATTACTGTTATAGGCAAAAAATAGAGACAACCCAAAAGTTTGTCACAGATAAATATGGCATATCAACACAGTGGAATATTATTTAGCTAGAAAAAAGGATGAAGTATGGTTACACAATGATACATTATGGATAATACTTGAAAACATTATGCTAAGTAAAAGCAGCCAGGCAAAAAATACCATATATATGATTCTATTTACATGAAATGCACAGAATACATAAATGTATAGAAACAAAGCAGATAGGAGTTGCCAGGAGTGGGGGCAGGAGGAAATAGAGTGTGACTGCTAATGAATATGTAATTTCTTCATGGAGTGGTAAAAATGTTCTGGAATTAGTGACGTTTGCACAAGTTTCTGACTTAAAACACCCCCACTGAACTGTATACTTTAAAGGGACATATTTTCTGTGGATCATCTCAATAAAAATATAGAAATAAACACAAATGAATAAATGAACATATCTACTAGATTCCCTACTAGACTATTTGGGCATCTAGAGACATTTCCTATTCTTCATTATCTACTGTGAGGTAGGACACACGGTAGCAGTCAATAGATATTTAATGAATATCAGGAACACAAGAACTCAGTAGAGCTCAGTACAAAAGGAAGAAAGCGCCTCTGAAATGAGAGGTTTTATGCCCATACTTGTGACTACATCTATGACAACTGAATTAGTATGTAGCAGGACAGTGTACCAAAAAGTCCTCTCAACTGGCAGGTACAAAATAAAAAACAGCTCTGCTGAGTGCTCCTGGATAAGATCCTCCCCTTCTGGACTGTTTGCAGAGCTTGGAGGGAAGGAAGTGACTTGTATTTAAGTGCCAGAGGCAGCTTCCCAACTCCTCTAAGATAATTACAAGTGGAAGATGCTAATTTAATATCAGCCTAGTCACTGGTCTTAGGCTTGCCCTGCGTTTTTCTTTTATTTTTAAATTCTGGTAGCTGAACAGTCCCAGATTCTAGTAAGAAACACCTCCCAAAACACTAGGCTGATTGACCTGGCCCATGTCCTGTCAGTGCTTATTTGTGAGGGCTGTTAGGCAAATCATTCTTCAATGCCTTCGGTGTAAAATAGGGGTAGCCGAAAAAACTTGACAAGATTCTTTGGGGCCTAACATGCACAGCTTTATTCTAAGGTTTTATCGTTGCCCTTGTTATTGTTGTTTGAGACAGGCTGGCTGCCTGGTTGCCTAGGCTGGCTTCGAACTTGGGATCCTCAACTCCCAAGTAATTTGGGACTCAAGTGTACACCTGCAATCTCAAACTATTTGCAAGGCGAGGTTTATTCTAAGTATTAAAGAACTGTTAAGGTGACTAACCACATAATCTTTTTAAAGGTAGACAAGTGCATCCACTGGAAGCAAGAGTGACACAAACCAAACGTGCTCTTAGTCAAAACTTGAGGTAAGAAGAAAGCTTACTTAGGGTCGGGGCATAGAAAGGTGGCTAGAATTAATAGACCTGTGACGGCAGGGAGAGGATCTCATTCATTTCTGTGTTCTGAGGGCCCTGTATTAAACCTGGCACAAAGCACATATCTCCGTGCTTCCCATAGTGAGTAATGGGTAACTAACGAGACACGACATGTTTCTCAAACCTAAGTCACGCACAGCGGTGAACAAGGAGGATACAGGTCGATAATAGTTGGCGATAGTTCCGCCAGAGACCAAAAAACCAATGGAGCGGCTGAGTCCTATCAGCCATCGCGGTCGGACAAATGTAGGGGTGGGGAGAAACAGATGAAAAAATGAATGAACGAACGACACGCGGGCGGCTACCAGTCCGCGCAGGAAGAAAAGGAGTGAGCAGCCTCGCTAATACCTGCAAAGCCGCTATAGTGTGCCCCAGGTTCGTAGTGCCTCCGGCCAGAGGACACATCGTAGACGCGGCCGAGCAACGCCAAGTAGAGGCCCGGATCCCCTGGGCCGCCACGGTAGCGCGCCAGTTCCTCGGGTATGAAAAGGCGAAAGACCGCGCGGGGACCCCACCAGCCCATTAGCCGTGCTGCCAACACTGCCGCCGCCGCCACGGCCAGGCTCAGCGAGAGTCCACGCCCGCAGGGGTTCTGCATCTAGACAGCCGCACCCACACCGCACTTCCGAAGTTGCCGCCTCTCTATCCACAACTAAGATGGTAGAGACGCCGTCCGCGGCGTCACCGGCGCGACACACACCACACACTTTAAAATTCTTGGGCGAAAAGCTTACTACTTGGTTCCGACTCTTTCTCATGCTTTTTAAGTATAGCTTGCGAACGTAAAGGGATGCCGAGAATGTAGAGCAGCAACGAAAGACCTTCTCTGCTTATAGGCTATCCGCCCCCAACAAAGATGGCGGTAGAGGAAGCTGCGGGATGACGTAATGTCTTGACAGGCGCGTCTTCTAGGAAATCGGGGTTCCACCCTTTGCTAAGGCTGTCCTCGTCTAGCTGTCGTGATCTGGTAGAGTTTGCTTAACGGCGACGTTGCGACAACAGTCTTCACTTGACGGTCAGGAAGTCGGAAACCCCAGCTGCTGCCGGCGTCCCTTGCCTGTCCCCGCCCGCCGGGTGCTGTCGGAGGTTGACAGGTCGGAGGAGGCAGGGAGGCGGCGGCGGCGGCGGCGGCAGAGCGGGGCACCCAAGACGGAGACCCCATGGGGAACGCTCCGAGTAACAGCAGTGAAGACGAAGCGGCAGCCGCCGGGAGCGAGAGCTGGGGCCCACACCAGGACTGGGCCGTGGACTCGGGCACGACTCCTGGCTCGGGCCCTGCAGCCCCCGCGCTGCCGCCCGCCGCCGCGCTGCTGGAACCCGCCCGGCTCCGAGAGGCAGCCGCTGCGTTGCGGCCCGCACCGCCCTACGAGTCGCTAGTGTCGAGGCACCACGGCGCGCTCCTGCGCTGGTTGGAAGAGCGGCTGGGCCGCGGCGAAGAGTCCGTCACCCTTGAGCAGTTCCGGGAGCTGCTGGAGGCTCGTGGCGCTGGCTGTTCCGGCGAGCAGTTCGAGGAGGTCAGGGCTGGCTGGTGACTACCCGGGCGGAGGCAGGGCGGTCGCCCCTAAGGGTTGTAAAGAGGTGGGCAGTTGCTCTGGAGAGACCAGGCAGGAATCCATGGTCTGCAGGTTCTCAGAATCAAAGAATGTGGTTGCCAGGACTTATTTGAGGTGCTTGTAACCAGTTCACATTGTGCACTTGCTACATCTCTCTCTAACCTTTATTAGGAGCGTAGAAAGACGGATGTAGGCTGGCCTTGCTCCAGAGAGCTGAATAAGCCAAAATGTCTTTGCATGTTGTAGTGCAGGTATTTGTTCAGTTGACAGACACTGAGTCAGTTGCTCAGTGTAGTTTCCTTATTAGGCTTTAGATCAGTTTAAGAGAAAGGATGTTCAAGGATCAAGGGAGTGGCAGTGAAAACCATTGTTTTAGTGACCTGCGCAGAGTTTTTCGAAAACACCTTCCGAATCTAGTGTGGGCACTAATAGATGTGGAAGGAGAATAACATAAACTAGGAAGACTCACACTCTTACAGGCTATTCTCGTCTCGAAAAACTAGCTTTTCCAAAGTATACACTTGAGTTTAGATCCTTGAAGAATCGGTTGTAGACACATTTAAGCCTTATAGGCCCCCCCCTCGAATTAGGATCCCCCTGAATATTTGTAATTACATAGTTTCTCCTCATATCTGCACTGAACATTTCATTTTAGAGTTAGAAAAAGACTGATCCAGGCTTACCCAGTGAGTCATTTTATTGGCAAAATTGGGCCTATCATCCAGATCTCTTGATTTTTAAAAAATGTCCCATTACTGCCTTCCTGAGATCCTATTTCAATCCACAGTATATTCTCTCTCTCTCTCTCTCTCTCTCTCTCTCTCTCTCTCTCTCTCTCTCAGTTGTTTAATCTGTAAAAATGAGTAACTAATGTAGAATCATCAGTCAGTGAAGGGTGAGCACAAAAAGCAATATAATATCATTAAAGTTTCTATTTACTTTAAGACAAGTGGTTTTTGAAATGTTTTAAGAATGTGTTCCTGTGCATGACAAGAATATTAAGGCCATGTAGTTTTATATGTTTCTTTTTTCTTTGGTGCTGGTGGTCCAACCCAGAGCCTTGCACATTCTAGGCAAGTGTTCTACCACTGAGCTATTTATCAACAACCCTTGTATGTTTCTTATGTTTGCTTTAAAAAAATGCCTTAAGGCATCCTGATTGTTAAAAATATTAGTCTTATTAGTGAAAGGTCTCCCTTAAAAAAATTCCAAGCCGGGCGCGGTGGCTCAAGCCTGTAATCCCAGCACTTAGGGAGGCTGAGACAGGAGAATCGCAAGTTCAAAGCCAGCCTCAGCAACGGCGAGGTGCTAAGCAACTCAGTGAGACCCTGTCTTTTTCCTCTACATAAAAGCACAAAATAGGGCTGGGGATGTGGCTCAGTGGTCGAGTACCCCTGAGTTCAATCCCCAGTACCAAAAAAAAAAAAAAAAAAAAATTCCAAGAATACACATAATAGTTTCACTGTAGTACCTATACATATTATGAGAATATGAAACAGTGGTAGAAAGAATTGCAGATCTGCTCAAGGAGTTGGCACTTTTAAGATTTGTCTAAAACCAAATGGAGAGAAACAGTCTTTACATTGTGAGACTATCTGACGGGAATGGAACTGTAGATGGGGTTTATAGAGGCCCCATCATAGAAGGCCAAGAATCAATGGGGTGTGGTCCAGAAAATCACTCCAAGGCAGTGGTATTAGTCATTTGTTCAACTGAGCAAATATTTGTTGGGCCTATACTGAGTGCCAAGCATTTGGATGACAGTGAACAAAGCAGATACTTGCTCTTAGAGTATGCAGTATGGTAGAAAAGGCAAATATTAATCCAATTAAATGTGTGGTGAATGTTATTTAAGGGAAAAGGTAAAGAATAAATTTGAAATGTATTTAAGTTCATCTAGATGTCAAGCAAGATTTAAGTGAAAAAGTAACATTTTAGCCTGGATTTGAAAGATGAAATACATAAAGAGCAGGACAAGGTAGCAGTGTTTTCAGGTAGAAGTAATTACATCCACAAGAATCCGGAGAATGGAGAACCTAGAGTCTGTTATGGTGTAAAAACTTAGACAAAACTGCTTCAGGGAACAGGAAACCCAAAGTATCAGTTTAACAGAAGTTTAACAGAATAGACCTTATGTGAAGGTCCAGGCATGATGGCAGGTTCAGTCATCAGGGACTTGGCTTCATCCGTTTTGTGCTGTCTGCCTCCAACAGGCATCTTCAACTTAGTCATCCAGTTGATTTCTCCTGCAGTCACTTTCCACATTCCAACAAGCAGGTTAGGAAAAGGAAAGGAGATGGACATATTTCCTTTCTTTGTCCATATAGTCATCTGGCCACACTTAGCTGTAAGACAGGCTGGGAGCCCAGCCTGGTGACACATGCCTGTAATCTCAGTGACTTAGGAGGTGCAGGCAGGAGAATCACGAGTTCAAAACCAGCCTCAGCAACTTAGTAAGGACCTATGCAACTTAGCAAGACCTTGAATCAAAAAATAAAAAGGGATGGGAATGTGACTTAGTGGTTAAACACCTCAGGGTTCAATCCCTGGTACCAAAAAAAAGTTGGGAAAGATCATTATTCCATGGCCTTATTTTCAGCTAAAAAAAAAAAAAAAAAAAAACACAAAGATTCAGTTGCTGAGGAGGGAAGCAAATACTGGGGTGCAGTTAGTTGTCTTTTTTTTTTTTAATTTTGGTTGTCAATGAATTTTATTTATTTTATTTATTCATTTATATATGGTGCTGAGGATTGAATCCATGGCCTCACACATGCCACGCAAACGCTCTACCTCTGAGCCACAACACCAGTCCCGTTAGTTGTCTTTAACACAAGGCCAGAGAATGAAGCCTGAGCAGTAGGCAGGAACCAGACATTTTAGTCCTTTGCAGCCTGGAAATTGGAGTTTTAGGCACAGAATCACCATGATGATTCTGGTTGCCTGACAGATAACCAGACAGAGAAAGACTATAGTAGACTCAAGGAGAAAAGTTAAGAGATTATTGTCATAGTCTAAGAGATTTGATGGCTTGGACTAGGGTGGTGGCAGGGAAATGATATGAAGTAGACAACTTTTTTAAGTAGAATATACACTTCTTGGAAACATTGGATATGAGTGGAGGACTAGAAGGAGAAAGAAATCGAAATTGATTCCTACATTACTATTTTGACTAGTTAGAAAGATAGTTGTGCTGTTTTATTGAGAAAGGAAACATTTCAGGGAAGGTAAGATCTAGAGCAGGAAGAGGAGTTCTGTTTTAGCCATGTGAGTTTCAGGTGCTGAGCGGAGACATCAGACTATTGAATCTGTGTGTCTTGAGCTTCAGAGTAGAGTGGGTGGTGTATAGAGTCATCTATTTGCAGATTGGATTAAGCCTTATGAGAAAATAGCCACATTGTTTCCATAGATTATGCTCAATGAGAATCCCTCAGATGTGGCCCATGGACTATTTAGCGTAGTTAAATTCAGAAGCCTTTCAGTCCCAGTTAAAGTATTATATGGGAAGAAAACAAACAGTTCTGCTTTATTAAGAACCCCAGGATCATGGTATCATCTATGTGGTAAAAATGGACATTAAGAAGTCATTAGCATAGCACTAGAACTGTTGATTTATAAAATGTTGGAAATTGTTATTTATTTATTTATTTATTTGGTAAAAATCCCTGGAACAATCTGGAACTGTGTCACAGGGTACTAAAATATCCAAACACAGCTCCCAAAAGTGTGCTTGGAAGTTGTTTTTCATGTCTGCACCATTTCACCTCCCTCATGCTCAAATACATGATATCTGATGACTTAGGCCAACTCTGTGGTGCAGGTGGGTGACTACTACCAAACTGAGAAGGGAAAAGAACTAAACTGAAGACTTAGCAGGATCAGTGATTCGTGTAAGATAAGAAATTAAACCTGAGCACTCTCTCTCAAAGACTCCAGAATCTGTACCCTTTCCCCCTTAAGAACTGGTTCTCTAAGCTTATTTTTCTTTGGTCTTGAGAATAGACAATAAACTCTTTAATTTTTCCCTCATGCTAAGGAAGCCTGGGCAGGGATAATACAAACTGGAGGAAAAAAAAGTCATGCATTTTTCTTGAAGCCTGTTTACCATTTTCAGGTTTGGTATGGGAGGAATTGGGGCTTGGTTTGATACTAATATTTGGTGACCCCAACTGGTTATCACTGGTTAGTTGAAGAGGGCAGTTCTGACTCAAAGCCAAGGTTTAAAGGCTTGATGATAATAATCTCACAGTGGTTCTCCTATCCATAAATAAGAAACAATTATAGCCGAAATAGCCAAAGAAAATAAATATTAGCCATGCATTTGATACTGTGCTTTCAAAATAAGTCTGTCCTTAGACTTGAATAAACTCCTATATATATGATAGATTTAATGCTACATTGTAAATTCTACACCTAATTTCCAAAAAATGTAATACAAGTTTAAGGGTTTTGTGAAATAATAAAATGCCTTTTATATAGCAACTGAAATGACAAATGATTTCCCTTCATTTATTTTTATAGTAGCTAACAGCTGAGCATGGTGGCCTAAAACTGTAATCCCAGCAATTCAAGCAAAAGGATCAAAAGTTTGAGGCCAGCCTCAGCCACTAAGTGAGGCCCTGTCTCAAAAAATAAAAAAGGGCTGGGGATATAGCTTGGTGGTAAAGTGCTCCTGGGTTCAATCACCAAAATAATAATAATAATAATAATAATAAAAAGCTAACATGGTAGAGCAAATTTTCATGGGTGTACATGATTTATTATGGTAACGCTAAGAATTCCCAAGTATATCATGTTTGTTCATTTGCCTGCTAATTTGCTGTCCAAGCCCACCCAGCTGTCTTATTTTCATATTTCTGTGACCTTAGTGGCTTGAGGTGGTGTCATAAAGAAGTTATTGGAGTTGTACCATGAACCAAAGTCTGAAAGCTTATCATTTTACAGTACAGCACACCTTTTCTCATGGTAGGTGTGGTCCAGGAGAAGGACTCTTTGGTTTGCTCACAGGGAGCAATATTTAATAGACTGCTATGTAAAAGAGAGAGTTAAAATTAAATTCTTATTTGACATGAGAGATTAAAGATTAGATATTTGTGTTCTTAATAGGGTATGTTTCTAGAAAATTATGTAGACTCTAGGGCAGAACAAAGTGCTGAGCACAGGACAATAACAGATGTCTTAAAGGGGAGAATTTCAGATGAACAGGTATTATTAATTTTCCAGACTGTGAAATTCATTGAGTTGTAAACTCTGAGGGAAAAGCCATTTCAATCCATCTTTGTTCATTGTCTTGGCACAGTCCTGGTTTATAACCAGTGCTTCATAAGTGTTCCACCAGTAGTGGCCTCAGCGTGATTTAGCAAATTAAGTAAGGCACAGTCATTACGCTGTAACCTCCTATTTCATACTCAGTCTGTAGCCCTTTATTAACAAGGTATTTCTTGGCATTGGAGAAAATAGTTTAATATAGTTTTTTTGAAAACTAAAAATGTTTTTTAGTTACTGATGGGTTTAGAGAAAATTTGGAGAAAAACCCTAAAGCCTATCTTGGTATTTTCACATCAAAAGCATTAATCAGTTAACTTAGAATGACTTTGAGCCCATGAACTGTGCAGATAGAATTAGGCGAATGTAATTCTCTGCCCTGTATATGTGTGCCATAAAGTGACAGCAGACCATAAGCATTGCTTACCCTCATTTCAGAGCCCTTAGCTCCACATGGCCTGAGGGACCAAATACATATTGCTCTGAATGGTTGGAGCCCACAGGCCAGCCTGTCTTCTTCTTTAGCCTCATCTATCTCTGTCCTACTGCAAATCTCTGAGCTAACTGATGGAATACTTGCCTTGTCCTGTGTGTGGACCTTGCTTTTCTTAATTCTTCAGGATTTTCCACCTTAGCACCATCATCTGGTTAGCACCAAGCCAGCTTGAGGCATAATTCAGATGGCCCCATCCTAAGCCTCTCTGCTTTCAAGGACCACGGAGCAGCACTTATAGTAGCATGGCATTTGAGAAAGTCTTCACCAGGTATGAGATGCTGTCGAATTTGCCTGGCAAAGGAAGAAAGGGATGTTCCTTTTTTTTTTTTTTTTTTTGTACCGGGGATTGAAGTCAGGGGTACTCGACCACTGAGCCACAGCCCCAGCCCTATTTTGTGTTCTATTTAGAGACAGGATCTCACTGAGTTGCTTAGTGCCTCACTGTTGTTGGCTTTGAACTCGCGATTCTCCTGTCTCAGCCTCCCAAAGTGCTGGGATTACAGGTGCGCACCACTGTAGGCCCGGCTAGGGATGTTCCTCTTAAAAGACACAGGAAATATATTAAGATGAAAAAGAGCAAATTTTGTGAATGATACTCCTTTGGCATCTCGTTAAGAGTCTGAGCTGTCTGGGACCTTAGTAATTTTTGCATGTAAACTGTCCCCCTCCTTTCCCTTCCATAATGTGGATGTGTAGTTAGCCTGTTAATGCTGTCAGACGCTTTTCACTTTATGAATCTGTCCATGCTACTGCTGTTCTTTGGACTGAACTTGAAAATTGGGCCTAGAGCCAACCTAGTGTGGCCAAATCCTAGTTCTACCATTCTTTTGTTTTTTCTAAATATTTTTTTAGTTGTCAATGGACTTTATTTGTTTATATGTGATGCTCAGAATCGAACCCAGTTCCTCACAGGTGCTAGTCAAGCACTCCACCACTGAGCCACAACCCCCGCCCCAGTTCTACCATTCTTAAGCCAGGTGACCTTGATGACCTTACTTTACCACTCTGTATCTCAGTTGCCTCATTTGTAAAGTAAGCAGAAGAATGGTATCTGCCTTATATAATGGGTGCAAAGAGTAAATGAATTAGTTGGTGTAAAGTGCCTAGAATGGTGCCTGCATGCTAAATTCTCAAATGCTGTAATGGGCTATGCTATTTACTCCAGCTGCTGTGTGACATACATTTAATACTTTACTTAGACAAGGAATGTCAGTCTTACAGATGAGCACACTGAGGCCGCAATGGATAGGTGACCCACCCAGTTGACCAGTGGAAGACAGGGACCAGATCCAGATTTTTAGATTTTTGGTGGGCTGTGTTTCTCTAGTTGAACCAGCATGTAGCCTTCATTTTTAAGTCAGTTGATTGTTTCTGTTGGTCTAAGTTCACAGTTTTGTTTTATGATGATTTTGTTTTATGATGGTCTCCATTTTCATGTATGCAATATGGTCTGATCTGGGATAAGTGGTTAAGTAGGTTAAATAGGAATGGATGAGGGTCTGAGCCCTGCCTCATGCTGCCCACAGGTTGAGGCAAGTTCTTTAGAGTTGGACGGAGAAAAGAGATGGAGCTCAGAGAGATTTTATTTTATTTTATTTTTTTGGTACTAGAATTTGAACCCAGGGCCACTTAACCACTGAGTCACATCCCCAGCCATTTTTTAGTATTTTATTTAAAGTCAAGGTCTCACTGAGTTGCTTAGCCTTGCTAACTTGCTGAGGCTGGCTTTGAACTCACAATCCTCCTGCCTCAGCTTCCCAAATGCTTTAGAGAGGTCTTTAAGCATGTGATCTCCTGACTGCAAAACCCCTAGAGGTTTTCTCATCAAAGGATGGAGAATGGAGGCAGGGAACTTTGATTCAATATCAGATGTGTGAACTTGGTCAAGTTTCTTTTACAGCTACAAAATGGGATGGTTAATAATAAGTATTATTACTATTATGAAGAATTAAGGATAGTATGCACATAAAATGTTTTACACAGTGCCTGGAATCTAGTAAGTGTTCATACATTAGAGTTCCCCAGTGTGTGTCATTCCCATTTGAATGGGCTACAGCTGTGCTAATTCCATCAGACCAGGAGTCATACAAATATCATTTTCTCAATATATTATAATTCTGGAAAGTGGAGAAGTAGGTATTACCTGATACTGTAGTATTGACACTGTGGATCCTTGGGGCACCTCTCTTCTCACTCAGTGGCTCCACTTTTTATATTTGGGTTGAGCTTAAAATTTCTCTTATTCTTTTCTTTTGTGTGTGTGTGTGGCTGGGGATTAAAACCAGGTCCTTATGCATGCTAGGCAAACATTATACTATGGAGCTAAACCTCCCAACTCTAAAATTTCTCAGTATTTATAAATTCCCCTTTATTATTATAAAAGCAATATATATAGATTACAGAAAATTAAAAATACAGAGGAGTAAAATTAGGAAAATATAAAACATACTACCATTGTTAACATTAGTATTTATTCTGTTTTTTTTTCCCTCATTTTTTTGTGACATTAGTGATTGAACCCATGGCCTGGTGCATGCTAGGTGAGCGTTCTACCAGTAAGCAATATTCCCAGCCCCTTATATACATACACACTTATATATTTTGTATCAATAAGGGAAATGCACACATGGTTTTTCATACATTTATATATTTTGTGTCAATGTGGGAAGTACATGCTTTTTCTTCAATCTATACTCTTTTGTAACTTACTTTTTTCAATTAATGTTCCTCACCTTTGTGTTGATACATTTCTGTTTAATATCATGTACAGTCTATATTCAGTTTATCCAGTTGTCCCCAAAATCTCCTTTTATTGTTGGTATATCCATTGTATATAAAATTTTATTTAGAGCAGAGAAAATGTTATAAAACTTTTCCCCCCAGTGCTAGGGATCAAACCTAGTGCCTCGTGCATTCTAGGCAGACTGTTCTACCAATGAACTATACCTTTAACCCAATAAAATGCTTTAACATTTTTAAAAAATTATTTATGGGTTGGGGTTGTAGCTCAGTGGTAGAGTGCTTGCCTAGCATGTGTGAGGCACTGGGTTCAATTCCCAGCACCACCTATAAATAAATAAATAAAATAAAGGTCCATCAACCACTAATAAAAATGTTTTTAAAAAATTGGAACTGAGGTTGTGGCTCAGTGGTAGCATGCTCATCTCGCATGTGTGAGGCACTGGGTTTAACACTCAGCACCACATAAAAATAAATAAAAATAAAGGTATTTAGTCCATCTACAACTAAAAAAATATTTAAAAATTATTCCATCCCATGCTTGAAATGGACACTTTAAAATTTTAGGATTTATTTATTTATTTTTGTGTTGCTGGGGATTGAGCCCAGGGCATTGTGCATGTGAGACAAACACTCTACCAACTGAGCTATATTCCCAGCCCTTAGTTTTTATTTTTATCAATTATCTGTGGTATAGAAATCATGAGACTTAAGACAAAAAACAATCACCAGATGTCTCGCTCCTCAAGAGCTGTTCCTTTTTAGCTCATTAGCTGGTTCTTGAGTATTTATCTCTGTATTACCAAATAAAATGTTTATATTACTTCTTTGTGAATTTTCAGTATTGGGCTTTTTCTGTTTTATTCCCCGCATAGATGAGACTTTTTAGTTGTCTTTCACCTCTCCATCTTTGCCCACACCTGCACATCTCCTCGCCTCCTGGGATTTTATCAGTTTTGTTTAGATCACCCTTTGAGGTTTATATTATTATGACTATGTAAATTCTTTGCATAGCTGAGTCACTCTATGAAAATAGTTTACTTACGCATTCTTTTGTTTGCTCTAGAGTTAACAACTGAACTGGTACTTTTTTTCTTTTCTTTTCTTTTCTTTTTTTTGTGGTGCTAAGGATGGAACACATGGCCTCACACATGCCAGGCAAGTGTTCTATCACTGAACTATACCCCCAACCCTTGAATTGGTACTTTTATTTTCCATGTATTTTATCATTAATTCAATCTCAGATTCTATGACTAAATCTCATCTAACACAAACATTGAATGTGTTCAGGCACATGGATATTCTGTCAGTTTTGTCTTCTTAAAGAATTATTTCCCAGAGTCTTCTGTTCTGATTTAGTTTAGATCAGCTGTGCTGTGGTCTTCGAATCTCCATCGTTACAGGGATTCATTTCTTCTCCAGGTTGGATCTCATTCATTCTTTCCCTTTCTTTTTTTTCTTTTTCTTTTTTTTGGTACTGGAGATTAAACTCAGGGGCAGTCGACCACTGAGCCACATCCCCAGCCCTATTTTGTGTTTTATGTAGACAGGGTCTCGTTGAGTTGCTTAGCGCCTTGCCGTTGCTGAGGCTGGCTTTCAACTCACGATTCTCCTGTCTCAGCCTCCCTCTCCTTGGGATTACAGGCTTGCGCCATCGCGCCTGGCTCATTCTTTCTCTTTCTTGATATGTTCATTATGGTAGCCATATCCTCTAGTAGCTTTTTGGAAAAGAGAGCATTAAGTAGTTCATTTATTGAGAACTCTGCATATGTAAGAATATGTCTATTCTACTATCCCACAGTATTTTAGCAGAGTATTAACTTCTGGATTAGAACTGGGCAAAAATGTTGCAAGCACGGCTGCCTTTGCCTTCTGGCTTCCAGTGTGACTGCTGAATCACCCCACTCTGATAGTTGACCTTTTGTGAGGAAACTTTCTTCTCCCCAGAAATAGGAACTCTTTAACTTTGTTACAACATTTCATTGTGATGTACTCTCATCCATGGTGTAGGTTAATGAGCACCTTCAGTCTCCAAATTCACACCCTTTAATTTAGGGAAATTATCTGGAATCATAACTTTTGTGATATCCTCCTCTTTATTTTGTGTTCCATCTTTCTGGGACTCATGTCATTCAGAAGCTGGTCCTCCTGAACCAGTCCCTGATTTTCTTCTCTTTTCTCAGTTTCTATCATTTTTGTCTTTTTGCTCTACTTTTTGGGTCCTTTAGTTAACTTTACTTTCTGACCTTTCTAAAGATGTTCATTTCTTATGACATTTTTATTTTTCAAAGCATTAAAAATTTTATCACTATACTGTCTTTAGTAATAGTATCCTATTCTTTCATGGTTGCAATGTCTTATTTTATCAGATACTGGTGGCAGTGGTTGCACAACTCTGAATATACCCACTGAATTGTACATTTTAACAGTATGAATTTTATAATAAATGGATTATGTACCTTAGTAAAGATAGTATTAAAAAATGTTGTTTAAACTAGCTGGGCGCAGTGGAGCACACCTGTAATCCCAGTGGCTTGGGAAACTGAGACAGGAGGATTGTGAGTTCAAAGCCAGCCTCTTCAAGGTTGAGGTGCTAAGTAACTCAGAGAGACCCTGTTTCTAAGTAAAATACAAAAAATAGGGCTGGGGATGTGATTCGGTGGTCAAGTGTTCCTGAGTTCAATCCCCAGTACTCTCCCCAAATGTCTTTTAAAACAATTTTATGAAGACATTAATCATCCTTTTGAAGTTTTCTTCTCCTTGCATAGTCTTCTTTTCTTCTCATTTCTTTTTGTGTTTCACATTAAAGCTTTTCTCAAATGTCTTCTGTTCTGGATTGTCCACTCACTAAAGAGCAAGGGACTAAGAACTTAAAACTTGGAGCCTGGCATGGTGGCACATGCCTGTAATCCCAGCGGCTTGGGAGGCTGAGACAGGAGGATTGTGAGTTCAAAGCCAGCCTCAGCAAAAGCGAGATGCTAAACAACTCAGTGAGACCCTGCCTCAAAATACAGAAAAGGCCTGGGGATGTGGCTCAGTGTTAAGCGCCACTGGGTTCAATTCCCAGTACCAAAAAAAAAAGAACTTAAAACTTGGATGCTCTATATATCTGGTGTGTTGACAAGTGAAGCTCTGTGTAAGATGAACTGGCTAGGCCTTTTCACTTGGAGATTCCTTGTCGGATTCTACAATGCTATCCCTTGTCAGGTTACACAGAGAAAATTCTTACATCTTCTACTCAGAATCTGCTAGCATTCTGAGAACTCTGAGGGAAGGTTGAGTTTTGACATATTTAGCATTTGAGCATGAATCCCCTTATTTTCAGCATGGTATTTAGCACAGCTGATCTAAACTAAATCCCCTTATTTTTAGCCGTGCCTGGTATTTCTGTATTTCCTGCTTTACACTACTGCTCTCCACAGAATCAACTCCAGGCTTCTACCAAGATTGGGAGGAGAATCTGCTTTTTTCTTAATTTTTATTGTAATAAGGTAAAAATAAGAGTTGAGCAGCTCCCATGTACCTATTAGCCAGTTTCAGCATTTACCAATTCAAAACCAATTTTATTTATTTTTTGTTTGGTTTATTCTAATTAGGTCTACATGATAGCAGAATGCATTTCGATTCATTGTACACAAATGGAGCACAACTTTTTATTTCTCTGGTTATACACAATATAGAGTTATACCGTATGTGCAATCATGCATGTACCTAGGGCATTGTTGTCCATCTCATTCCACCATCTTTCCTGATCCCATGTTTCCTCCCCTCTTTTCCCTCCCCTTTGAACAAAGTTTCTCCATTCTTCCCATGCCCCTCTCCCATTATGGATTAGCATCCACTTACCAGAGAGAACATTTCAGCCTTTGGTTTTTTGGGATTGGCTTATTTCACTTAGCATGATATTCTCCAACTCCATCCATTTACCTGCAAATGCCATAATTTTATTCTCTTAATGCTGAGTAATATTCCATTGTGTATACCACAGTTTCTTTATCCATTCATCTTGTGAGGAGCATGTAGGTTTGTTCCACAATTTAGTTATTGTGAATTGAGCTGCTATAAACATTGAAGCGGCTGCATCACTGTAGTATGTTTTTAAGTTTTTGAGTTCTTTGGGTACAGACCGAGGAGTGGGATAGCTGGGTCAAATGTTGGTTCCATTCCAAGTTTTCTAAGGAATTTCCATACTGCTTTCCAGATTGGTTGCACCAATTTGCAGTCCCACCAGCAATGTATGAGTGTGCCTTTTCCCCCACAACCTCACCAACACTTATTGTTGTTTGTATTCTTGATAAGTGCCATTCTGACTGGCATGAGATGAAATCTGAATAGTTTTGATTTGCATTTTTCTGATTGCTAGAGATGTTGAACATTTTTTCATATATTTGTTGATTGGTTGATATCTTCTCAGAAGTTTCTGTTCAGCTCCTTAGCCCATTTATTGATTGGGTTATTTGTTTTTTTGGTGTTAAGTTTTTTGAGTTCTTTATATATCCCCATTAGTGCTCTATCTGATGATGTGTGTGTGGCAAAAATTTGCTCCCAGAATGTAGGCTCTTTGTTCACCTCATTGATTGTTTCTTTTGCTGAAAAGAAGTTTTTTAATTTGAATCCATCCATTTATTGATTCTTACTTTTATTTCTTGAGCTTTAGGAGTCTTGTTAAGGAGTTGGGGCCTAATCCAACATGATGAAGATTTGAGCCTACTTTTTCCTCAGTTAGGTCAGGATCTCTGGTCTAATTCCTAGGTCTTTGATTCACTTTGAGTTGAGTTTTGTGCATGGTGAGAGATAGGAGTTTAGTTTCATTTTGCTGCATATGGATTTCCAGTTTTCCCAGCACCATTTGTTCAATAGGCTATCTTTTCTCCAATGTATGTTTTTGGTGCTTTTGTCTAGTGTGAGATAACTGTACTTATGTGAGTTTGTCTCTGTGTCTTGTATTCAGTACCATTTTTCTTTTTTTTTTTGGTACGGGAGATTGAACTCAGGGGCACTCAACCACTGAGCCACATCCCCAGCCTCATTTTGTGTTTTATGTAGAGACAGGGTCTCACTGAGTTGCTTAGCACCTCGCCATTGCTGAGGCTGGCTTTGAACTTGCGATTCTCCTGTCTCAGCCTCCCTAAGTGCTGGGATTACAGGCTTGCGCCACCATGCCCGGCTTTGGTACCATTTTTCTAAAATATTTTTTTAGTTGTAGATGGACACAATATCTTTGTTTATTTATTTTTATGTGTGCTGAGGATCGAACCCAGTCCCTCACACATGCGAGGCAAGCACTCTACCACTGAGCCAGAACCCCAGCCCCTATTCAGTACCATTGAAGACCAATTTTATTTGATCAGAAGACCCCACCTAATTTCTCCCATCCTAATTATTTTGAAGTAAATCTTGACATCATATCATTTTATCTATAAATGTCATTATCTATCTCTAAAAAATAAGACTTCCATTAAAAAAGACTCTTAAAACAGTATATCTTTCTACTCAGAAACAAAACAAAATAGCCAGTGACCCCTTAAGATCAGCATCCAGTTATTTCTTTTTCTCGAGTGCTGGGGATGGGACCCAGGGTCTTATACATGCTAGGCAAGTGTTCCACCACTAAGCCCACATGCCTAGCCCTTTTCAAATTTTATTTTGAGACAGGGTCTCACTAGTTGCCCGGGTGGCCACGATCCTCCTGCCTCGGCCTCCAGAGTAGCTGGGATTTCTAACTGCTTTCTAAAATGGACTTTGATTAATCACTTTCATCTTCAGCAGTACGTATTCTACCAAGTTCTAAGCTTTTGGAATCCTGCAGTATAAAGCAGTTTGCTTCTCAGATTATCCACTGCCAGTTTAGGATCATATTCTCTTGTGTCAGCCAACTTGACAATACTATACAATACTACCCATCCATCTATTTCTCAGCTTCCAAAATTTTGTAGCTATTGCATTATCTCCTATTTTCTTTGTCCTTGTGCTTTCAAAAATATGAAATTCATTTATAATATTGTATTAGTGGGATTTTGTGGGGGAACATAAGTAAGCACATTTGTTAAGTATGATTTTTTTGAAGGCTCAATGGTTGGGTGTCTAGCTGTTGCTATGAAACCCTGAGGGATGAGGTGGACATTCCTTCTTAGAGCCTTCTAATCCACTTTTATACCCTACTGACAAAAAAACAAGTTCAGCTTTTCCCTCCAACTTCTATTTAATGAAGTTAATTTTAACCACTACTTTTCCACCTTCCTATAACAGCCCATCATATTTAAAGAGAAGGAGTCTGTTACTCCCTATGATTTCTTCTCCATTGGAAAGAGTCTATGGTTCAGGGAAAAGAACTCAGTAGTAGAGTGCTTGCCTAGTGTATGTGAAGCCCAGGGTTGATCCTCAGCAATGCAAAGAAAGAGGTATGAAGAGGGGGAGAAAGAAGAGAAAGGAAAAGAAAGAAGACAAAGTAAATGTTGGTATTTAAGATTCCATGGACTTTGAGCTGTTCCTCACAGGCTACAGTTTCTGGTCGTCTCTATTTCATTCCTTTTGGTATGTAACTTCACTCAGCTTTCCTGATTGGGTCTAATCAGAGGAGAACAAGATCTCTTCTTTTGAACATTGTATCTTTTTTTTTTTTTTTGTACTGGAGATTGAACTCAGGGGCACTCAACCACTGAGCCACATCCCCAGCCCTATTTTGTGTTTTATTTAGAGACAGGGTCTCACTGAGTTGCTTAGCGCCTCGCCGTTGCTGAGGCTGGCTTTGAACTCGCGATTCTCCTGTCTCAGCCTCCCTAAGTGCTGGGATTACAGGCTTGCGCCACCGTGCCTGGCTTGAACATTGTATCTTGATTAGTGTAGTGTTTGTGCCTATTAACTTTTTGGATATTCTGTCAGGTTGATTAGAAACAAAAAGAATGCTGCCATCTTTACTTTGTACATCACTTCTAACCTCTCTGTTTCCCATCTTGTACTCATGTCCATGGTTTTGGGGCTCAAGCACAGGAATTTGTATTTGTTCTATTAAACACTGTATTGTTCAGAAATCTGTGATGAGATGGAAATAGGACTACTGTGTCACAAAACCTCAATAGGATATTTCCATATTTTATAGAGCAATGAAATAAGGAAAAGTTTTAAGGAAGATAAAGGCTTGGGGCTGGGGTTGTAGCTCAGTGGTAGAGTACTTGCCTAGCCTGTGTGAGGCACTGGGTTCGATCCTCAGCACCACATATAAATAACTAAAAAACAAAGGTCCATCAACAACTAAAAAATATTTTTAAAAAAAGGCTTACTTGGCAAGAAGGACCAGTGACTCCAGAGTATTTCATGGTGATGAGATCTAGGAGGACATGTATCACAGCAGGACAGAAGCCACAATGAGGCAGAGATTGAGATCCAGGGAGAAGGTGCAATTGTTCCAAGAGGAAGGTCTTGTAGGTTGTGATAGAGAATGGGGTCAGGGACACCAAAGGCTGCCGATTAGAAAGGAGAAGGGGAACACTGCACTGCTAATGACTTTTACTGTCTTGAACTCTGTTCACATGTCCCTTATGCAAGTAGCTGTCTGTGAGTCTGGCAATTTTTATTCCACTTTTCAGATCAAGAAGCTGAAAAGGAAGGAAAAAAAAAAAGAATGCCCAAAGAGTGTTTGTATTTTTTATTTTTATTTTGGTACTGGAGATTGAATCCAGGGGCACTTAACCACTGAGCCACATCCCCAGCCCTTTTTATATTTTATTTTGAGACAGGTCTTGCTAAGTTGCTTATAGTCTCCCTAAGTTGCTCTGACTGGCCTCAAAGTTGTGATCCTTTACCCAGCTTCTCAAGTCTCTGGGATTGCAGGCATGTGCCACTGCACCAAGCGCCAAAGAGTTTTGTTTTGTTTTGGTACTGGGGATTGAACCCAGGGGTACTTTATCACTGAGCTTAGTCCCCAGACATTTTTTTTTTTTTTAATTTGAGACCAGGTATTGCTAAGTTACTTAGGGCCTCACTAAATTGATGAGGCTAGCCTTGAACTTGTGATCCTCCTGCCTCACCCTCCTGAGTCACTGAGTCCAAAGAGTATTTAAAAGAAAAATCCCAGATAAAACTGAGGTGCTACTCTAAGCCAGTTTTTCTAATTTTTGCTTTGTGTTTGACACTTTGCAACCAGTTGAAAAACTTTGCAATGGATTCTTTCTTAAATTATTTGGTGGGGAGGAGGATTACTTCCTTGGAGGAGAGATGAGATGACAAAGTGGCATTTATATATATATTTATATACATATGTCCTGCAAAGTACAGTGAGTTATGATTCTGAATTTATTTGTTATTTGAGTGATATATAGAGACTCTTCTCCCTGCAACCAAAACAATAAAACAAAAAAATCATTGGTTTTGAGAATTGTTTAAAAAAAAAATTGAGGGCTGGGGTTATGGCGCAGTGGTAGCGTGCTCGCCTAGCATGAGTGAGGCACTGGGTTCGATCCTCAGCACCACATAAAAATAAAATAAAGATATTCTGTCCACCTACAACTAAAAAATAAATGTAAAAAAAATTGAAACAGTGCTGATTTTCTTGCATCTTTGTCATTTAGGCCTTTGCCCAATTTGATGCTGAGGGTGATGGTACTGTTGATGCTGAGAACATGTTGGAGGCACTCAAGAATTCCAGTGGAGCTAATCTTCAGGGGGAGCTAAGCCACATCATCAGACAGCTACAAGCCTGCTCTCTTGTTCCAGGTGAGACTCTCATGGGAGTTTCAAATTGCTTGCAAGTGTTCTTTTAGGACCCAGATTAATTTTTGTTGTTGTTGTTGGTTTTGGGGGGTTGTTTTTGTACTGGGAATTGAACTCAGGGGTACTTGACCACTGAGCCACATCCCCAGCCCTATTTTTGTGTTTTGTGTAGAGACAGGGTCTCACTGAGTTGCTTCACACCTTGCTGTTACTGAGGCTGGCTTTGAACTCGCTATTCTCCTATCTCAGCCTCCCAAAGTGCTAGGATTAGAGGCATGCACCACTGCACCTGGCTCCAAATTAAATTTTTTGTGCTTCCAATTGAAATTAGGCAATCTTTTTTTTTGTACTGGGAATTGAACTCAGGGGTACTTGACCACTGAGCCACATCCCCAGCCCTATTTTTGTGTTTTGTGTAGAGACAGGGTCTCACTGAGTTGCTTAGCGCCTTGCCATTGCTGAAGCTGGCTTTGAACTCACAGTTCTCCTGTCTCAGCCTCCCAAAGTGCTGGGATTACAGGTGTGTGCCACTATGCCAGGCTTGAAATTAGGCGGTCTTGAAATTAGGCAAGCTTGTCAGCACAATGGATTAAGTGTCCCCACCAGCATTCACTGGGCACATGATCTAAACTAGCATTCAACGAGGCCATCTCTTTCATTTTCCATTACAGTGATGACTCACCAGTTCTACTGTTTTTATGAACGTCTGTCAGAAGGCTGCCTTCCTTAGTGGATCTTCTATTCACTCCCTTTAAAAGACTTCTCTGTCCCTCCTGCATTCCTTTTTTGGAACATATTACCATTGTAATTAATTAATAAATGACTCAATTATTTGTTAAATGCCTGTCTTCACTCCTATACTGTGAGCTTCACGAGGATAGGGACCTTCTCTTTTATTTCTGCTGTCCTCACATATGACATTTTTTTTTTGCACTTGGTAAGCATTTGTGTGTGTGTGTGTGTATGTGTGTGTGTGTGTGTGTGTTTACAAAGCTATTACTTTGAAATTTAAGAATAAATAAATTAGCTTAAAAGTAAGCAATGCTGCTTCTACCTTGTACAGAAATATAGAAAAACTTTGCCTGTTTTTGTATTGTTTTCTTTGGGAGCTCTGTCTGACTCATGTAAAGACAGAATCAGAAAAAACAAAAACAAAAACAAAAAACCTACTTTGTTTCTTTTTAGTGAGAAAACAGTTGAATTTTAAGGGGAAAAAACATTGCACATCTTCCTTTTAGTTGCAGTTCATCTTACCTAAGAATTTTTCCTGCTCTGTGCACTCTGTGTCCCAATACTTACTGCAGCTAGGGCTCAGTGGAGGCAAATAGATTTGCTAGACAATGTAAACCTGATTCTCTTGACCCCTCTGGCTTACTGCTGAGTATTATATGGAGCTAGGGAAGGATAACTGTTTTTTGGGGGTTTTTTTGGTACTAGGGATTGAACTCAGGGGTACTCAACCACGGAGCCACATCCCCAGCCCTATTTTGTGTTTTACTCAGGGTCTCACTGAGTTACTTATTGCCTAGCCATTGCTGAAGCTGGTTTTGAACTTGCGATTCTCCTGTCTCAACCTCCCAAAGTGCTGGGATTAGGATATCTGTATTTTTTTTTTTTTTAAATATTTTGTTTTTTAGTTGTAGATGGACACAATGTCTTTATTTTATTGCTTTGCATGTGGTGCTGAGGATCGAACCCAGGGCCTCACACATGCAAGGCAAGCGCTCTACCGCTGAGCTACAATCCCAGCCCAGGATATCTGTATTTTAATGAAGAATGTATGCTTCCATTCATCCTCAAGTTATCTTTAGTTATGTAATTTTTATAGGACATTATAGGTAGCCTGTACATATTATCATTTTTCTTAGTCTTGTGGCAGTTTTAAAATTATACTTTAAGCCCAGCAAGGTGGCACATGCCTATCTATAATCCCAGTAACTCGGGAATCTGAGGCAGAAGGATCCCAAGTTCAAGGTTAGCCTGTGCAATCTAGCAAGATCCTGTCTCAAAATAAAAATAAATAAATAAATAAAAAGGGCTGGGGATATAGCTCAGTGGCAAAGCAATTCCCAGCACCAAAAAATAAGTCAACAAATAAATTACACTTTGATTTACATTTGGCTAATTTATAGTTTAGCATTCACATATCACTCTCACCTTTACATCGTCAGCAGGATCTTTATATGGATAACTCAGTGAGATTTTCTGGAGGAGAGAAAGGGAGTATGCACCAATCTATCAACAGTTAGTACCTATTGCACTATTGTGCTGATGCCTGGGGCAAGGGGCAAGAGAGGGTAGAGAAAAATTCAGAGTCTAGATCCCAAGATGCTTACATAACAGGTACATGACTTAGGACTTTCTACTGAAAGATTTCCATCAACACTCAGCTTAAAAGAATTGCATTATCACTGTCTTAGGACAAACCTTTGTAAGCTGAAGTCACCTCTGTGGGGGCATCTCACAGTTTTCTAATTCCTTTCTCTGGTGTTCTCCTATACTAAGACTAGTTCCTTTTGTATGCTATTGTGGTGGTGCGTGTTTCAAAGAGAGCACCTTTACTAAATTCATTGAACCAGCTCATTCATTTACTTAATATTTCAATATCTGAATACATTTCCCCATCATTCTGGAGGGTTGTTTTGGTGTTTTTGTGGTTGTTGTTTGGGTTTTTTGGTTCTGTTTTATACTGGGATTGAACCTAAGGGTGCTTTATCCCTGAGCTGCATCCCAACCCTTTTTATTTTTTATTTTGAGGCAGGATCTCACTAAGTTGATGAGGCAGGTCTTGAACTGGTGATCCTCCTGCTTCAGCCTCCCAGGTTACAGGAATTATAGGTGTGCTCCACCACACCCAGCCAGTCTGTTTTTTGAGCATCAGTGCAGCAGCAGTAGTATCATGAATATGAGGCCTTGGGTCTTCCTGTGGGTGGGGAGGGATTAGCTGGAGTTTTTGAGTTTTCAGAAATCAGCTGTCTCCAGGCATTGGGGACATAGTTTCCACATAGTCAAATTAGGCTACTTCAAGTGTTAAAATTGATTCTCAAGCCAGGCGCAGTAGCGCACGCCTATAATCTGAGCACTTTGGGAGGCTGAGACTGGAGAATCACGAGTTCAAGCCAACCTCAGCAACAGCGAGGCACTAAGCAACTTGGTGAGACCCTGTCTCTAAACACAACACAAAATAGGTCTGGGAGCTGGGCATGGTGCCACACACCTGTAATCCTAGCACTTTGGGAGGCTGAGACAGGAGAATCGCAAGTTCAAAGCTAGTCTCAGCAACGACGAGGTGCTAAGCAACTCAGTGAGACCCTGTCTCTACATAAAACACAAAATAGGGCTGGGGATGTGGCTCAGTGGTTGAGTACCCCTTAGTTCAATCCCCAGTACCAAAAAAAAGAAAGAAAATAGGTCTGGGGATGTGGCTCAGTGGTCAAGTCCCCTGAGTTAAATTCTCAGAACCCCCCACCCCCCAATTTTTTTATCCTCAGCTTCATGTTTCATCTTAAAAATTAATGCAGAGTTTCATTCTGCTCTAATGAATTTGTTTCTTGTACCATTAAAGACAATTTCCTCTAGAGACTTCTGGAATTTTGTTTTGTTTTTCCTTGATATTGGGGATTGAACACAGGCCCTTACACATGCTAGGCAAGTACTCTGCCATTGAGCTACATCCCCAGCCCTTGGACTCTTGATGTGGGGCTGCTTACGTGGATATTTTCAATTTGTGAAAACCCATGAAGTGTACAGTGATTTGTACTTTTTGTTACGTGTGTTATGTGATTCATTAGAAGATTAAAAACCAAAACGAAAACCAAACCAAACAAAAAACCTCCCCAAATCCACAAATATATCTGCTCTCCAGGAAAAACTATCACATTTATCCTCCCTTGACTTAACCCTAGCACTCCTGGGTTATGAGTCACTCTGTTTGAGGTATGTCAATATAAGTTATGAGGAACCAGGGAAAGATTTTAAATAGGGGTACATATGGTCTATTTTGTATCTTCATAGGATAACGTGGAATTATGTTACATGGGAGGCAGCCAGGGAGTCACTTACCACATCTGTTTCGGGCATCTGAGCAGAAGATGTTGAGGCCAGAGGGTGAATAGGGGGCACACACTGGAGACAAAGACCTAGAATGTTGGAAGGAACATCCAAAGGAAGTGTGAAGGAATGTTCCCCATCCTGCCCCTTCTTTTCTTTCTTTTCTTTTCCTTTTCTTTCTTCCTTCCTTCCTTCATTTGTCCCTCTCTCCCTCCCTCCCTCCCTCCCTGCCTTTCTTCCTTCCTTCCTTCCTTCTTCCATCCTTTCTTTTTTTTATTTTTTGATACTGGGGATTAAACCCACAGATGTTCTACCTCTAAACTACCTATCCAGCCCTTTTTATTTTATTTTGTTTTGAGATAGGGTCTTGTTAAGTTTTCCAAGCTGGCATCAAACTTGTGATTCTCCTGCCTCAGCCTCCCAAGTAGCTGGGATTACAGGTGTGCACCACTATGTCCAACTTCATTTTACGCTTTTCTTGTTGACATATTGTTATGTTAACTGAGATTCATTTCATCAGGGATACCTGTACCTTCCATGTCTACACTCTTACCTTGTGAGAACTGAATGAGAATATGCATGCAGGTAGGCACTTTATACATTGTAAAATGTCATCAGAGGTCATGGTAATGGCTGTAGCTGTCTTGTAACAGTATAAAAGCAGCTGTGCTTTTACTCTCTAATGCAATAAATTCTATTTCTAGCCTATATTCTCTGTCTTTAAAAATCTCTAGTTAAAGGTTGGAGATTAGTTCAGTTCAGAGGGCCTTGCCTAGTTCATGCAAGGCCCTGGATTCAGTCCTCAGCCCTGAAAAAACCCAAGGTAACAAAAATCTCTAGTTAATATTTACATGTTTATACATTTTTAACATTTGGATTAAAACAATTATTCTACATCTTCTGAAAGTCTGTCCAAATAAAATGAAAATAATTCTTAAATTGAGATTGCAGCTGGTTCATTTCTTTAAAACTCATTTAGATTTTTAAATGATTAAAGCTAAAAATATCAAAGAAGGTTGTTAATAACTGCTTTTTTTTTAAAATATTTTTTTAGTTGTAGATGGACACAATATCTTTATTATATTGCTTTGTATGTGGTGCTGAGGATCGAACCCAGGGCCTCACGCATGCGAGGCAAGCTCTCTACCGCTGAGCCACAATCCCATCTAATAACTGCTTTTAATTCAGCCAATTCAGATGGCCCACCAGAGGGAGGGTGTGGAAACTATTGTGGTGGCTTCCCCAAAACACCAAAAATGAATTTTATCTCTTTAGGTTTTATAGACATATTTTCAGAGTCAAAAGAAGGCCTTGGTGTTCACTCATCAATGATACTTCGCTTCCTGCATCGTAATCGGATCTCTAGCATGGTGATTCCCTACCCAATGTTGGACCACTGCAATAACATGTGCACCATGCGGTCTTCTGTTCTAAAGGAGTCTCTGGATCAACTGGTACAAAAAGAAAAGGGTATGTACTTAGGAGAATTTCCTGAAGGACTCTATCATTGTTTCTTCTAAACCATGTATTTAATAAGATGAGCCAGTTATTGTCTGGGCCTTTATTTCTGAAAACATAATAAAAACCAGTTTGTAGCCTAAGAATATGATCCATCCTTCCTTCCTTCCTCCCTCCCTCCCTCCCTCCCTCTCTTCTTCCTTCCATTTCTGATTATTCATCTCTCAGTTTACATGTGACTTTAGGGATACGTTTTTCATTACTCTGTCTAATTAATACTCCCTGCCTCCATTTCCCCAGTCTCCACCTTCTGATCAATATTACTTTGCAGGTTTAATGGCTTATACAGCACTTACTGTTATTTGAATTCTTAGCATTATTTGTTACCTATGTTCTGTGATTTTTTGTTTGCTTCCTTAACCTTTGTACCTGAGACTGAGTCTGTTACATAGTAGTACTCAAGGAATATTTATTGAATAAATGGGAGAAACCACTATAGACTCACTTAGTGATGGTAACAGAAGTTGATGTGTTTAGGGGCTGGGGCTGTAGCTCAGTGGTAGAGCGCTTGCCTAGCACGCGTGAGGCACTGGGTTTGCCCTCAACACCACATATAAATAATAAATGAATAAAATAAAAATCCATCAATAACTAAAAAAATATATTAAAAAAAAGAAGTTGATGTGTTTAGATAGGTCTGTAGAATATAATAGAGTCCAAAAATAGATCCAAGTACGTGTGGGACTGTAGAACCAGATAAAGTTAGCTTTATAAATCAGGATGGAAAGGTGAGTTGTCAACAACTAGGGTTAGGCTACTATTTAGCCTTTTGAATAAAAAATAAAACTAGATTTTAATTCCATTCCATTCATTAAAGTAGAGTTTAGATTTATCAAAAAGTTCAACTGAAGAGAAAATGTTAAAAGTACTAGAAGAGGGGCTGGGTTGTGGCTCAGTGGTAAAGCACCCTTGGGTTAAATCTCCAGTACCACCAAAACAAACCAAACAAAATCTGACTCACAGTAAACACTCAAGTAAATGTTAACTATTATATGTGTGTATATAAATGATACAATGTATATAAAATGCATTACTTAATAGACTAGTGACCCAGGAGAAAATGAAAAGACGGAGAACTCAGAAACACAAGTGTCTTAAAAAGCCTCACTCATAGTTAAAGAAATGTAAATTCACAGTATAAGAAACCATTTTCTTCTCTTCACATGGTTTTATAAATATATCAATGATTTAAGTATTGTACTATAATGAGATTATGGGCAATCCTTGGCCAGTGGGTTCTTCAGAAGGAGATTTTAAGGAACATCACAGTTTTTAGTGCCAAAGTGGTCAGGCATTTTCTGTTAGATATTTTAAATGACCATTTTTTCTCTCTGTGAAAGAGATATCATGTGATAAATTCTGATTTTCCTGCAGAAAGCCCTGGAGATCTAACCAGAAGCCCAGAAATGGATAAACTCAAATCAGTAACAAAGTGCTATGCTTATATAGAAACGTCCTCCAACCCTGCTGACATCGACAAGATGACAAATGGAGAAACATCATCCTACTGGCAGTCAGATGGCAGTGCCCGCTCACATTGGATTCGGTGGGTAGCACAACACATTTTTATTTATTTTTTTGGTACCAGGAATTGAACCCAGAGGCACTTAACCACTGAGCCATATCCCCAGACCCTTTTTGTATTTTATTGGAGACAAGGTTGCTGAGTTGCTTAGGGCCTTGCTGAGTTTCTAAGGGTAGCTTTGAACTCACGATCCTCCTGCCTCAGTCTCCTGAGCCACTGGGATTACAGATGTGCACCGCTGCATCTGGCTTATTTTTTAAAATTTGGAATGTTTTCTACTCAACTGCCTAATTTTTTTCTCATGAGTAGCTATTTGTAAAGATGCCTTAATCAAGCCAGGTGTGGTGGCACATACCTGTAATCCCAGCACTTAGGGAGGCTGAGACAGGAGAATCGCGAGTTCAAAGCCAGCCTCAGCAATGGTGAGGCGCTAAGTAACTCAGTGAGACCCTGTCTCTACATAAAACACAAAATAGGGCTGGGCATGTGGCTCAGTGGTCGAGTGCCCCTGAATTCAATCCTCGGTACCAAAAAAAAAAAAGATGTCTTAATCAAGTAGAAGGAATTATGTGAAATCATGTAGCTTGGTTTATATTCATAAATATACAGTTTCTTTATTTGATATTTTAAAAGAGGAAGTAGCATTTGACTAATATTCTATAATACCTATTTCAGATCCTTTTCACTAGTTTTCAGGAAAATTAGTATCACAAGGGACAAGAACTTTTATTTTTTTTTGGATTGAACTCAAGGGTACTCGACCACTGAGCCACATCCCCAGCCCTATTTAGTGTTTTATGTGGAGACAGGGTCTCACTGAGTTGCTTAGCACCTCACTCTTGCTGAGGCTGGCTTTGAACTCATGATTCTCCTGTCTCAGCCTCCCAAAGTGCTGGGATTACAAGCATGCGCCACTGCACCTGGCTGGGACAAGAACTTTTTACATTAGATATAATTGTACTTCTGTACATTTTCAAAATCCACTGTATGAATTGGTCAGTTCAGAAGAGAGAGTAGAATGGTCAGGAATCCTGGAGTGATGTTCTTGGCAATAAACTGTGGAATTTCTAGAAGTTCTAAAACTGCTGTCTAAATTTTCTGCATTCCCTTCAGAAAATGGGCTAATTTTAATTGGCAGGAATAGAAACAATTGTCTAATTTTTTTTTAGAGGTAGGTCACTTTTGACCTTTAACTATCTATCTAATTTAAAGATAAGAGAATATGTTCAGTTTGGGGGATGCAGTTTAGAGTTTGCTTCTTGCCAGGTAAAGGAATTTTATTAGAATGTTCATATTATTCCTTCCTGCCTATCCTGATACTGAAAAGGAAATATAAGATTAATCTTGACCTGAAAGGCCTTTTAGAGATTTGGGAAGGTCATATGGACCTTGAAACTCATAACCAGTATTTAAGTTAGTTCCTATTTGGAAAAAATCAGTGTTTGGTTATATCAAATATTAGATCTTTGAGATAGGTGTTGTTCTTGACCCATATAAACACTTGTGGTTTCTGCTCTCTATTTTCCAGCTTAAAAATGAAGCCAGATGTTGTGCTTAGGCACCTGTCCATTGCAGTGGCTGCCACTGACCAGAGTTACATGCCACAGCAGGTGACAGTAGCTGTGGGGAGGAGTGCCGGCGATCTTCAGGAAGTACGAGATGTGCACATCCCCAGCAATGTCACTGGCTATGTGACACTGCTGGAGAATGCCAATATCAGTCAGCTCTGTGAGTCAAACAAAACTAAGGGAAGGGGGAGGAGATGAAGGGAAGTGTTATTTTTTAACAGTAAGACCTCTGAAGTGGAGAAGCTGTTAGTTTTCTTTTGAGATTTGATTTGCTTCTCATGACACACATAGGTGATCATTATTTCACCTCTAAAGAGTGTTTTTAAAGCTACAGAAAAGCAATAAAACCTTTTCTTACTTTGAAATATTTTATTCTTTGTTTTTGATTGGAGAATTAGAAAAATATGGAGAAACAAAAGTACTCGAATCCTACTACCTAGGGATAGGGATTGTCAGTATGACTACCTTGGTGAGAATCCTTCCATAACTTTTCATGTGTTTGTGTGTTTATGTGCATATGTGTAAACACACAGGTACACACACCTATGCACAAATTTTTTTTAAAAAAGGATTATATTCACATATGCGTTTATCTATACATATTTTTTTACAAAAATGGTGATATTCTACTCAAGTTCCTTTGTATTTTTTGATGTGTTGTTGTATCATATATTGATGAACACCTTTATTTAATGTTGTAAAAATAAGTCTTAATTTTAACCCACCCTTACTCTTGTACATTTAGGTGTTTCCAACTTTATACTATTACACCTTGCTTCACACACAGCTTTTTGGAAATAATCACAATTTTGTGATTTCTTTCCAGGCTTATTTCATTCAGGGAGCCGGAATACTTCATGTTTTGTGTCATTTCTTCTAATGCTTTCCTGGGTCAAAAGAAGTGTTCTTACTTGGCTCAAAGGAACTGAGGCCTAGGGAGGTAGTGTCTTTGTGTCTTGCCTGTAGGCAAAGAAGTAATTAAGCTTGTGAAGTAGAAGCTTTCTGCCTTACCCTTTGGTGCTCTTTTCTCTAATTTGTGTTCTTTTTAACTTCTCATCTACCCTCAAACTCAAGTAAGACATTGTGACATCTCCTGAAAGTGAATCGTGTCTGTGTCTTCTGTTTGGACTTGTTTGCACAACTGCTTATGAACCAACTACTGCTTTATAACTCAATCCAGATTTCAAACTCTAGAAAGAATTCTAGAAATGTTCTCACCAAGTGCTTAGTCGGGATTTATAATGCTCTTTGTGTACTTTTCAGAACTCACAAGTTCCTAAGAAGTTCTGTGATACACTACCCTTGATTTTACATGTTACTCTTAAAATTTCTTGGATTCATCAATGTTTTGGTGACAAATTTATTATGTACAAGCTCCACTGCACACATTTATTTCTGTCATCAAAGTATGTCTTCAGAATTTTCTTTTCAAAATATCAATTACCATTTTGCTTTTAGTTGAGAGCCTAGCATTTACTGAACTAAAGAAGTTAATCCAATACTGAATTTGTTGTTTGTGCTTGACAGATGTCCAGATTAACATAAAGCGTTGTCTTAGCGATGGATGTGACACTAGGATTCATGGTCTGAGGGCTGTTGGCTTTCAGAGAGTTAAGAAGTCTGGGGTCTCAGTCTCAGATGCTTCGGCAATATGGTATTGGTCTCTGCTGACATCTCTGGTAACGGCTTCTATGGAGACAAATCCCGCCTTTGTCCAGACAGTGCTGCACAATACTCAGTAAGTTGATCTCATTTTCCACCCCATCAAGGCGCGCTCATTCTTCTCCACCCCTCTATGGAGTGTCACTGAACAGTCTTCCATCATCAGGGCTCATTCAGTAGCTCATTCCTGGGTACCTATTGTCTTCTATCTGTACCTTTCAGCTCCACATTGCTTCTTTCTTTAATGTTCTGACTTCATAGACTGTTTTGTTTTGTTACTGCCCTGGGGAATGAACCCAGGGCCTCCTGCATGCTGGGCAAGCGCTCTACTGCTAAATTACATCACCAGTCCTGACTTCATAGACTTTGATGAAGTACCCATCCTACCTTCCTGTTTTTCCTTACACAGTTCATCCAATGTCTTTCTTTATTAGCTCACTAAGTACCTCAGTCTTAGGAGGTCACTTGTGCTATGCCTTTTCCTTATCTACTGGGAAAGATTTGCACATACACACACGCACACACACAAACACACACACATACACAGAAGACTCATGGAATCTTATTAACTGGGTTATAATTAATCACAGGTTTGGTGCTTGGATTGTCCCAGATTTGGCTGTTGTTAACCCCTTGAATCTAGCTGATATCCTTCTCATTCTTAGAATATTTCCTAGCCAGGCGCGGTGGTGCACACCTGTAATCCCATCACTTTGGGAGGCTGAGACAGGAGAATTGTGAGTTCAAAGCCAGCCGCAGCAATGGCAAGGCACTAAGCAACTCAGTGAGACCCTGTCTCTACATAAAACACAAAATAGGGCTGGGGATATGGCTCAGTGGTCGAGTGCCCCTGAGTTCAATCCCCAGTACCAAAAAAAAAAAAAAAAAAGAATACTTCCTTACTGGTTTGTGTGTGTGTGTGTGTGTGTGTGTGTGTGTGTGTTAGGGGAAGAAACTCTGGAGCCCAGGCTGGTTTCAAACTCTTGGGGTCAAGTGATACTCCCACCTCAGCCTCACAAATAGCTAGGACTCAGATGAACACCACTGTACCCTGCTACTTCTTTATATTTTGGCACAAGACATTGCAGGTTTGAGTGTTCCCTCCCTTAGTCCTGGAATCAGCCATTTTTCTGAGGAATCAGGGTCCCTTTCAGAATGATGTTTGTTTTTCAAACAAATTCATTGCTGTCAAGGTGTTACTTCTTCCAGATCCTTTCAGTGGACACAGCTAGGCAGAATACATTTGTATAGGAATAACATACACATGTGTATACATATAAACACTTATACCTGTATTTATTTATTTATCTCTGAAACTAAAAACCAAATTTACATTGATACTTCCAGTTCTAATCCAGTACTACAGAGTTCATTCTAATTTTCTCCCTTTCTAGATTTATAACTGCCTTCTCTGATAGTAGAAACCTGGCTCCTATCATACTTCATATACATATTTCCTCAACCTCCGTCTATATAGCCAGAGTCCTGTTGCCCCTGCCCTTGCATAGACACACTCCTCTTCTTACTCCTGCTCCAACACCTTTAGCAGAGCTGCTCCTGTGGCCACCTTTGCACAGATGCCTTCCTTGTCCTCTGTAGAGTCTGCATTGGGCCACTCTCCTTGCCTTCATTGGTACCTGCATTCCAATTGGTCTGTCCCTTTGTGCAGATACCCCACTGTAGGCCACCATGGCTCTCCCCACCCCTGGCACACTTGAATGCCTGCCTTGCACAGCTCTGCCAAATAGAGTGGATTTTCAGGAAGAGGGAAAGAAAGAGCTTTATTATTATTATTATTATTTTTTGAAGATGTGCCAGGTTATTGAAGAATGGAAATATTCCTGCTCAGTTATACTAGTGCATCTTTTTTTTTTTTTTTGGTACTGGGGATTGAACTCAGGGGTACTTGACCACTGAGCCACATCCCCAGCCCTATTTTGTGTTTTATGTAGAGACAGGGTCTCACTGAGTTGCTTAGCACCTCACCATTGCTGAGGCTGGCTTTGAACTCGAGATTCTCCTGTCTCAGCCTCCCTAAGTGCTGGGATTACAGGCTTGAGCCACCGCGCCTGGCTACTAGTGCATCTTTATTGATATTTTTATGCACCCCTCACTTTTAAAGATCAGTTATCTAAAACTATTCTGAAATTGAAAATGTATTGTGAAAAAGATCAATGAGGAAAAATAAGTAAGAAAAAATGTATTTGGAGACAGAAGTGTTTACTTGTATCAGTGGCAATAAATTCAGTAAATGATCACATGCTACTTGTATGCCTTAGTAGCCTCATTGATGACCTGCATCGGAGTGTAGCTGCCATACAGCCCAAAGGACAAGAAGGAAATCAGAGCGGATGGGAATGGCACACTGTTAGCTTTGCTGTATTATCTGGATCTTGAAATGCAAAAATAAAAATGTTTCAAGAACTCTTCTTGTTGTCATAAAATGACAATTCAAGAATTTTGAGCAATTTTTTGAACTACTCATGGCATACCTTCAAGTTTTTCATGGTATACTTACCTAACATAGCTGCTAACATGTAGTAGGACTCATTAATCATTTGTTGCATATATTTGTTAAATGAGCTAGATGTGTTGGTGCACATTTGTAATCCCAGAGACTTGGAAGGCTAAAGCAAGAGGATCACAAGTTCAAGGCCAACCTCAGCAACTTAGTGAGGCCCTGTTTCAAAATAAAAAATAAAAAGGGCTGGGAATGTAGCTCAGTGGTAGAGTGCCCCAGGTTCAATCCCAAATTTAAAAAAATAAATAAATACAAAGTTAAATGACTACTAGTCCAGAGGAGACAAATCCTTTGGAGGATTCAGAAAGATAAACATTCATAGGTGATGAGGAAAGAGAAACATTAAAACATTATGTTTCCACCATAAAGGTGGAAAGACCAAGACATACTGCAGGAATAGAGAACATGATGGTGTTGATCTGTTTAGAACACAGTAAAATTCATGACACCTCTTTAGATGTCATGAGTCTTAGGAGCCTGTGTATAAAACAGGCTTCCTACTGAGCCACACTCTGCACTTGCCTCTGAGATCAGATTCCCTAAGAACCCCTGGGTTTTCTGAAGTCTTTCGCTCACCCTATTTAAAATGAATGCTGGCTTCTAGAGTGTCCTATAAGCTTTTATAGAGGGAAATGTAACTTTGAAAAAGAAAGAAACCCTATTATACTACTTAGCTATTTACTACTATGACTCCTAGGGATAAGGCTGGTTTATATTATGTACCAGGTTCTGTGTAGGCATACTGACTGCTTATAAGGGATGAATCAGAATAATCAGTGTGTTTTTGTCTAACAGCATGCCTGGCTATTACTTTTCTAGGAAGGCACTGCAGCACATGCCTCCACTTTCCCTCTCACCAGGATCTACAGATTTCTCCACTTTCCTGTCTCCCAATGTTCTGGAAGAAGTGGACAGCTTCCTCATAAGAATAACTAGGTAAAATCAAGGTTGATGAGGTAAACTCTTTGTAGGAGGTGGAGGGCATATATGCTTTTTAAGTTTTTCAAATTTTTTATTTTTTTATTTTATTAAAAGAAAGTTTTTTTGGTACCAGGGATTTAACTCAAGGGTGCTTAACTACTGAGCCACATTCCCAACCCTTTTTATTTTTTATTTTGAGACAGAGTCTCGCTAAGTTGCTTACAGCCTTGCTAAGTTGCTAAGGCTGGCTTCGAACCTATAATCCTCCTGCCTCAGCCTCTTGAGCTGCTGGGATTACATGTATGTGCCACCACACTCAACTATTTCAGAATTTAAAAAGAAAATATTTTAAAAATCATCGCTGAAAATGATCCCTCTCTCATGGCTGAAGAGAAAGTGAAATAATAGTTCACCCTTAGTTCTAGTGGTATCACCTGTCCTCTATAATTATGCAGGCAGGAGGAAATGTCTCAAAGTCCAAAATATAAAACCTCTCAGTTAACTCTTATCCCCAGGCCACAGCTCTCACTCAGAGCCTGCTTGCCTTTGTACAGGGCTCATGGCCTGATTCTACATAGAACTGGGAAAGGGCAACGTGGTTGCTTGACACTTAGTGTAGGAACACTCAGCTCTGCCTCAGTGAGCCCTAGGGCTACATTACTGTGTTAGAGGGCAAACCAGACCCTGATATCCAAATAGTTTTAAATGTTTCAGTGTAATGTGTTTGAAAAAGGCAGTGAAATGTGAAGGGAGTAGATATAATTATTTCATGCTTCTCAAGGAATATACCCTCAACTCTTTAGCCAAGGCAACTCATTACCACGGGTTTCTGAATAACAAAGCCTTATTGCAGCGGCTCAGTTATTTTTGGTTTATGATTATCATTTAGTATTTAGAGATTATGATTACAGAAGTGGGAATTTAATTCCCTGGATCCTTTGGGTTGATTTAGCTTTTCCTTAGGTTATCTTAAGGACGTTGACAGAGTATTTCTTTTTTTTTTTTAAATATTTATTTATTTATTTTTTTAGTTGTAAGTGGACAGAATATCTTCATTTTATTTTTATGTGGTGCTGAGGATCGAACCCAGTGCCTCACGCATGCTAGGCGAGCACGCTACCACTGCGCCATAATCCCAGCCCCCAGAGTATTTCTGATAAACGTATAGAAAGCATATGGCAGCCAGTCACGGTGGCACATGCCTATAGTCTCAGTGACTCAGGAGACTGAGACTGGAGGATTGTGAGTTCAAAGACCACTTCAGCAACTTAGTGAGGTTCTGAACAACTTAGCCAGACCCTGTCTCAAAATAAAATGTTTAAAAAAAAGGCTGAGATGTGGCTCAGTGTTTATGCGCCCCTGGGTTCAATCCCTAGTCACCCCCCCACCTGCCCCCCAAAAAATAGACAAAGAGAGAAGAAAGAAAAAGAAAGAAAGCATATGGCAGATTAATTTTACTCATATTGATCAATTACATGGTTTTGAGCTATCTGGGTTTCCTTATATTTTTATGAAGTGAAAAGATGTTTTTTGTTTTTGTTTTTGTTTTTGTTGTTTCTCTTCTTTATAGCTGCTGTTCTACCCCAGAGGTGGAACTGACTCTTCTGGCTTTTGCACTAGCAAGAGGAAGTGTTGCCAAAGTGATGAGCTCTCTGTGTACCATCACTGACCACCTGGACACAGGGTATGATGCCTCGTCCCTCATCTCATCGATGGCGTCAGTCAGACAGAACCTGCTCCTCAAATACGGTAAATGACCTGGGCATGATGGAAATGCTAGCAGTGGACAAATCCTAAAGCATTTTCATTCTGTGCCCTCCTGGCACCCGCCTGTCTTTTGGGGTAGTTTGTAGACTATCTTTTGTTGTAGTTGTACCATGATTCCTCTTTGTGCATATCCTTCAAATATAAGACTTCTACAGTAGCTGGTAGGATTGTTGTTTTGTTTATGGCAGGGTCAGCAGAAGAAGACATTCAAGTGTACCCTGGGCTATCCTCCAAGATTTATTGGAATAGTCCCTATTCTGGTAGCACTTGAACACAGCCATCTTTAGTGATGTATAGGAATATCTTACTCGATAGGTTAAGAAATTTGAAGTTGGAGTACTTCTTATCTGGAGGGATGAAGCTAGCTAAGACCTGGTGCAAAGGGATCCTTGGCTTAGAGTGCATCCTTCTGTATCCCCGCACAGCTTCTTAGAATTACGTTTATATATAGCTGCCTCCGCTTGCCTGTCCTGGGCCCATTTGCAGTTCATCCTAACACGAGAGCCCAAAGAACTATTCCCAGCCAGGTGCGGTGGCACAAGCCTGTAATCCCAGCACATTGGGAGGCTGAGACAGGAGAATCGCCAGTTCAAAGCCAGCCTCAGCAACTGCAAGGCACTAAGCAACTCAGTGAGACCCTGTCTCTACATAGAACACAAAATAGGGATGGGGATGTGGCTCAGTGGTCGAGTGCCCCTGAGTTCAATCTCCAGTACCAAAAAAAACAAAAAAAGAACTGTTCCCCAAATGTCTGCACCTAGCATGTGAGGAACAACTTGCATGCCATTCTGACCTCTAGTGATAAGTTTTTGTTTACACACTTTGGATATTAGATCCCATCGTCTTTAGTAATAGAGACATTACTGTGATATGTGTACCTCTGTTATAATGTGATTTCATGATTTTATTTATTTCATTATTTATTTAATATTTATTTTTTAGTTGTAGGTGGACAGAATATCTTTATTTTATTTTATGTGGTGCTGAGGATTGAACCCAGTGCCTCCCACGTGCTAGGCGAGCACGCTAC